>KV008375.1:142012-163753 GCA_001598015.1 Dorcoceras hygrometricum
ACAAGTGTTTAAATGTGTTTACCTAGTTACACTCGCGATGTCACTATTCGATCTCCAAGATGTATGCATAGCTATCGGATCGGATCTGGGTTTGATGATCTGAAAAATGTTTTTCACATCATAACATTCAGTTTTGGAAACTGAATCGATCGGTCCGATCTGATCGGCGATCGGAGTTACGATGAAGTCGCAGCGATTGATATCGTCATTTGGACCCGGGCCCGTTGGACCGGCCCAAGTCCAACTTTAGTCTATTTAATTAGACTAATTGACTTCATTAATAAAAAAAAAAAACACAACTCATATCTTAACCTAACCCTAGCACTAGCCGCCCCCTTTCTCTTCTCCCCTCACGCCGCCGCCGCCGCCGCCGCCGTGCGCCGCCGCCGCCGCCGCCCAACTTCGCCGGAATTTCGTTCCGGCCTAGTTTTTCGAGGAGAATCCGATCGTGCTGATCTCATCAGGACTTCTAGTGCAGTCTGACGAAGGAGTCTTGGATCTGGTCGTGGACCGGATTGACGTAACTACCGCAATCAACCGAGAAGCGCCGGGTTCTTGAAACACCGGTTGGAGCCAGGCACAAGTGCCAGCGAGGTAACACGCCTGAAACACCCTATGTATGTTGATACATGTAGAACTGTTCTTCGTATTGATCGCCTCCCGGTACTCTAAATTTTTGTTCTTCCGCTGCCTGACCGGGGGGCGGATCCGGATCCCCAACAATATTAATAGAAACAGGGAAGCAGGACAGTTATTCTTGACTTAACACAAGTACGTGAGCAAAGTCTTGGAACGTTTCAATATCGACAAAGCTAAGGAAGTCATAACCCCTATAGGAGCTCACTTCAAATTAGCCACAGAACAAGGACCGCAAACTGCATAAGAACAAAGGAAAGGATACCATATGCCAATGCTGCATGGAGTATTATGTATGGAATGGTATGAACCAGTCCAGATATAGCATTTGCATCAAGTCTCATAAGCAGGTTTATGGCTGATCCTGGAAACACTCATTGGGAAGCTGTAAAGTGGGTGTTAAGATACCTAAAGGGGACTCAGGAGTATGGCCTAAGCTATCGCAAACAGTCGGATGGAACAGAGAAGATCACAGGATATTTGACTCTTATTTTGCAGGAGACAAGGACAAAAGGAGGTCACAAACAGGATATATATTCACACTATATGGGAACACAATTAGTTGGAAGGCAACACTTCAACCAGTAGTAGCTCTATCCACGACCGAGGCTGAATACATAGCAGCCACTGAAGCATTCAAGGAAGCATTGTGGATAAAGGGGTTGGTCGAAGAGTTGGAGGGGACAAAGGTCTTTGAGTGGAGCGTGGTGTGACAGTCAAGGTGCAATCCAGCTGATCAAGAATCCTGTACATCATGAAAAGACAAAGCAGATAGATGTAAGGCAACACTTTATCCGAGATATTGTAGCAAGTGGAAAAAAATATTCTCAAGGTAAATACGAAAGACACAGTGGATATGCTCACTAAAGTAGTGCCCACTGGGAAGTTCAAAGATTGCCTAAGGATCTTGAGAGTAGGCAGGCCACCATAGCTGGCAAGGGATAAATCTCTGGAGCGATGAAGAGCAAGAAATCTACCAGAAGACTTGATGATCAGGTGGAGGATTGTTGGAGAATAATCAACAAGTCATTGGGCAAATGAACTAGGGCCCAAGGAGAGGAAATCTGATGGGCTGGGCTTAGATTAAATAGGTCTTGAATGCATATGTATAAATAATCAAGTTTACGTCTTCGTTCTTCTTCTTCGCCTGCACTGCACGTTGAAACACTCTGTATCAAAATTGCTCTTGATCACAATATATTGATCTGAGTTCCAAGGGAGTGGATGTAGGCATATTGCCGAACCACTATAAATCTTGTGTCTCTTCTATATTTCTGTCATGCATAGCTTCTTTGCCATAGCTTATTTGTATGCTGTAATTCGTTTTTGAAATCGGTAAAGTGGGAAGAATTTGCGTATCTAAGTTCTTGAGGTCTAACTTCTTCATTCAACAACTCACAACAATTAAGTATGCCTTTGGAAGAGAGTTTAGAATTAGAATTGCCTTGTCCTCATCCTCCACTTGAATACCAAGATTTTCCAGCCATGGATTTTTCTTCTGTCGTTTTGAAGCTTAACAACTTTCCCTTCAGGTGGATGCGGTTGTATAAATTATTGGTCATGTATAGTTGTTCACCCAAATACCAGGAGCCGTAGTCTCCTTATCAACTTCCCTTAGCACCCTGTCACTTAAGTGTAGGATGATGGTGTTGTAGGCAAGTTCAAGAATGTAGGCCTTTTCTGGTGCCGTCATCTTGGGGGGCAGGTGACTTTCACTTCGAGGGCCTTAGCTGCTTTCAGTTGTACCAGCATGACACTCATTCGCTTACTCTAGACTGAGAAGTCTGATTGTTAGGATCAAGCGCTTACCACTAGGCCAAAAGCTATAGCTATTAGCCAAGGTGCAACTTTATTTCCTTATATGTGGCAGCGCAGAGTGCACCTATTATGTGCGTAAGGGTTGGGCTGTTCGGCCCATGAGTCAGGGGAGGTGCGTGTCTAACTGCTGGTGCTGTCTCAATTCCCTTAGAGATCAGTCTTACCCTTCCCCTACCGCCGGCCCTATCCCCAGCAGAGATAGTATTACCCGTTAAGATCTGGCATCACATTTTTACAGCCCACATGGCCAACCAGATCAAGCGGCGCAACGTCAGCAGCTTGACGTACGAGAACTTCCCAGAAGGTCACCCATCCTAGTACTGTTCTCACCCTTGCACGCTTAACTCAACACTGATTTCCCTTCTAATCTTTTCAATATGTATCTTGGCTAGTCGCATTTCTTGATTTCCGCCTTTTCCCTTTAAAGAAGGTCCTGAGCTCTGATACCAATTGCTGTCTTCAAGGAAGTTAGACCTCAAGAAACTCATCATCACACGATTTCTTCCCACTTACCAGTTGTTTCCGTTTGATCAATACAACACCAAACAAACGTAAAGAAGAGAAATAGAAGAAAGTGTAGAACAGACACACGAATTATAGTGGTTCATCAATGTGCCTACATCCGCTTCCCTGGAACTCATAACAGTATAATATGATCAAGAATAAGTTTGTTACAGAGCGTTTTCAACGAAGAAGATGATCCCCCGATTCTGCTACTCTACATGTATATTTATAAATTTGTATTCGTGTCCACCATAGCTAATTTCAGCCCATTTGATTTGTTAATCTCTTGGGCTCTATTCTATCTGAATGACCCAGAATACGGATACACATATTAAGCTTTGATCGGTTTCTCTTTGGGCCCTTATATTTTTCTTTGCATGACCGAATGTTATGTCATTTTTTTTTCGGTGTTACATGTGATGTCCGTCAAACTGTAATTATTCATTCATTATTGTAAGTAGTAGGACTATTTTGTCTCTCAAATAGAGTAAAGACGCGAAAATGATTTTACGAAATAGTTGAAGGACTAGTTTGGGTCGTCGAATAGATAAAAGGACAACAATGTGACACCACATAACCAAAAATAAAAAATAATTCCACTAATTAATATAAAATTCTGGTGATCCGTCATAATCTTTATTACAGAAATTCACAATGTATAATAATCTTTGCTTAATTCAAAGTTAAAGCATACACTTAAATAAAGTTGTAGCTACGTCAGGTTAATTTAAAATAACCGCAGAAGCAAAAGATGACTCGAAAAACTTACTAAACAGATAAACAAATGGTGATAAAAATAAAAATTTTTAAATAATCGAATGAGAGTAATGGGCTAATATAATTTCCAAGTCAAAAAACCGAAAAATACAATTAATACTCGCTAAATTAAAGGGGTAATCCAATTATCCAAAATCATTGTACATGATACATATATAAACCCAATATATCTCCCAAAAAACCACAATGGAAAATGAATGCCCAATCATGAAATATAAAAATTATGTTGTTATGAGCCAAAAAAAAAAGAACACAAGCCCTAGAAACTAAAATCTCCTAATTTCTCTATCTCGGGTTAATTTGAACCGAACTATCCCAATTGATGATCAATCATATCATCCCCACCCTCTTCAACACCAAGTGTCCCAATTTCATCAATCCTCTCAGTAATCAATTCTTTCCAAAACCCTTCATCACTTGGCCTAAATTCCACTTTTCCCAAAGATTTTGGCTCCATGCTCACTTGAGGTTTTTGCATACTCAATGCCAAATTTTCAAGATCCAAATCACCAAATCTTGGGATTTCACCATACTCTTGGGGCTCTAGCTTAACATACAAGTACCCATCCTCAAATTGCCCGATTCCAACATCATCTTTGTATGCATTTACTTCAGTTTCTTGGCCTAATTCTGGAAAACAAACGTTCCCAATGGTGGACAAATTCGTGTTTTCCCCTTCATCGAACACTAATTCTTCAACCCCAATATCTGTTGAAACATGGTCTAATAGTCTTCTCCGCCTTTTGTAGCCCATTACTTGTTCAAGCTCTTTTTTATTTTCTTTTTGCTGCAATATTTGCTGCACGAGAGTTGGGTTTTGTATAGCTGTTGCCAAGAAACACATAGCTTGTTTTTGCTTAATTTCTGTCACTTTAAGCCTTTCGTCCATTGTCTTAATACATGACAAAGTGGTTTGTTGTTGCTGCCTAAGTTTCACCAATTCCATAGTTAGAACTTGATTGTCTCGCCTCAAACGATCTATTTCTGCATCTAATCCAAAACTTCCCACCTCCACACATGATCCTAAACTTTGATTATTCGATGTTGGAGAACTCAAAAATTGTGTCTTCCTTCGGACAATATGTTTTAAAAGATGCCTTTGTCCCTTCAAAAACCCTTCACTTGCGAACTCCCACTTGTCTGGATCGACCTTCCTAAAGCCCTGGAAAAATACACTGATTCATAGTCTGTATTTCACAATGTCCTAAAAAAGTATGGGAGTAAAGTTTCAAGTTGGGTTTCGTACGAGTTTAAGTTCACAAAGTGTTTTTCATGTTTTTAATTTTAATATAATTTGTATCATACAAACAAAAAAAAATTAAACAATGCATACATAATAATAGATTTTGGTCTAATGCGTCAATTTCTTAAAATAATTTAATTCGATATATTCTGCCATTCATATATCAAGTCACTTGAAGTTAGATCTCTCATTTGTGTTTCTCTTATTCTTGCTTATTAGAAAAAGTTGTGATTTCGCATCTTTAAGTACGGCCATACATTTCTTGCATCACTTACTAATATAATCTCTAATTCGTGGTTTCCTTTTTTCTTGTCCATCGATCTTGTTAAAAAAAGTATCACTTAAGATGAAATTAAGCTTGCTTAATGACATTATACGGTCAATATATTTTGATCATGGCCAAAGCGAGGCGTTTTGAGAAACCTTAAAAAAGATGGCTAGAAGTCTTGTGAAATATACAAAATCATAATTGTTATAAGTATTAAAGGTAGAGTTAGATGAAAACTCTATGCTTGGGATTTTTCTCATCTATTCAAAATTCAAGGAAGATAGTGTCTACAAAATTTATATGAAGTGCTCCTAAACTTCTGACCGATCAAATACTTGGCTAGAAACACTTGCAGCTCAAGCATACTGAGAATTAATACTTAAGAAAAAGTATAATATTGGTGAAATAAGTCTTTAATCTGTGCCAGTTTTCAAGATGTCAAGTGAAGTACTCGTATATATTAAGCATAAAATTAAGCATAAAGCACATACATACGAAGGATCCCATTTAAAACCCATCTATTTCCTCATTCTTGACACATACTTATTCAATGAATCATTCTACTAGCTAGAATAGAACAGATCGAACTTATACCAAATTGAAAACATAAAATGAAAGAAATTGCGAAAAGGAGATAGAACAATTACAAATATAACTCACATAAGTATTAAGCTGCCTCACAAAACTGCAGAAATTATTGTGCTTGAAGTACTTTGGAAGAATATTCATTGCAAATGTCTGAGGGTCCCAAACAATGAAACTATTGTTGCCTCGACTCCACGAAACGAATTCATTCGTACTTGGATCATCGACAAATTCATAAGTTTTGCTGAGAAATGGCGGAGGCCCGGTCTCTAGTAAAGCATCCAATGGCTGAGGAATCAGCTCTTCTTTATCCCAGTATACAAATGAGCTTGTTCCAACATGCACCTCTTTCGTAGAATCTTTCATAGATTTTCTACGGATTTTTCAGATTGGTAGTAAAATATTTTGGTGGGGAAAAACTGCTAGCTAGCTAGCTTGCCGTTGTGGGGTTTGGCTTTTTTGTCAAATCTTAAGGATACATAGGGTTTCAACAGAAGAAAATCTAATCAAAAAAAGTAGAAACAATCTCATTCTTCTTCGTTTTTTCAAGAAAAATGAAGGGATCTGATTACTTTTTGTCCTGGAAAAGATATAGAACACTTAACAGCAGATGGAGGAGGCTAGGTTTCAAGGATAGATGGAGAAAAGATTTAAAAAGAAAAGGGTGTTGAATTATTTAATGGCAACATGGATTAATTTTTATATTATTCAAGACAGGTGTTCAATTCTCTGAATAGATGGAAACTTCAATAAGTTATAATGACGTGTATTTCTTTTAATCTATATTTTATGTCTTGTATGTTTATGTTGAGGACAGACAAACATATATTGGATTAATTATTGTACCCAAGTTTTGAAAAACTTTTACCATTTTGGTCTATATTTGTGATGAGCGAGAAAATATGTGAGTTAGTGGATTTGGGATCCTATATTGAGCTAGTTTGGAATGAGTCGTTGATAATCGATTAAGATGTTAAAAGGGACAAGTGGATTGAGCATCCTACAATCATTCCTAATTTACTTTTAGATTATATAGGTTGGACTGAGTTGATATATATTTTGGTACACTTCAAAAAAATATCAATCTTATATATTCTCCTAATACCATATATATATATATATATATATATATATATATATATATATATATATATATATATATATATATATATATATATATATATATATATATATATATATATATATATATATATATATATATATATATATATATGGTATTAGGAGAATATATAAGATTGATATTTTTTTGAAGTGTACCAAAATATATATCAACTCAGTCCAACCTATATAATCTAAAAGTAAATTAGGAATGATTGTAGGATGCTCAATCCACTTGTCCCTTTTAACATCTTAATCGATTATCAACGACTCATTCCAAACTAGTAGTGTAGCATCTTGATTTTAAGCACAGTTATTCGTAGATATTTTCGTGTCTCATTAATTCTAAGTCCTATTTAGTTATTGCTACTTTCGGTAATGTTGGAAAGAAAAAAGTGGCCATTTTTTTAATAATTGTTGCATGAAAAAGATAAAATACGTACAAAAGTGAGAAATAAAATATAATTCTGCATTAACTATGACAATACTTAATGCCAGCTACTAGTGACACGCGGCGCCTTCCTAAAATGAAAGCAATATTATCGCTTGAAATATGAGCCGAGCGATGTGGTAAGATTTTGGGTGCCCTCGGAATTGTTCTTGATTTTATATTCGATTCTCGTGTGAAACATATTTTTTATTAAAATATTATAGGATTCGATCTATTATATAAACCATTTTTCTTGAGTCTCTTCCTAACCGTATGTTGTGGAACCACGGCGGATCCGGATCACGCCTCCGGCGAGGCAGTGGAAGAACAAAAATTCCGGGAGACGATCAATACAATTCAAACGAGCAAGCTATGACATTCATAGGGCGTTTAGATGACTACCTTGCTGGCAACTCGTGCCTGGCTCCGACCAGTTCCTCGAGGAAACCGGCACTTCACGGTAGATGACGGTAGACTACGTCAATCAGGTCCACGACCGGATGCGAGACTCCTTCGTCAGCCTGCACTAGAAGGCCTGACGAGATCGGCGCGGACGGATTCTCCTCGTCAAGTTGACCGGAACAGTTTTCCGGCGACACAAGGCGGCGGCGGCGGCACAAGGGCGGCGACGGCGGCGGCTTATGAGAGGAGGGAAGGGGCGGCGGCCAAGCTTAGGTTTAGGGTTTTGTTGTGTAGTCTAGTTTTATCAAGTGAGTTGATTAAGGCCTAAGTCTATATTAAATAGACTTAGTGATGGTTTTGGATCCGGCCCAACGGGCCCGGATCCAACGGATGAACATTCCGTTCATCCCCATCATCGAGATTTCATCGTAACTCCGATCGTCGATCAGATCGGACCGATCGACTCAGTTTCCAAAACTGAATACTATGATCTGAAAAACCATTTTTCAGAACCCCAGTGCAAAATGACCGTTTTGCCCTTCAACATCGGGAAATCCCGATTTGACCCCTGTTGACTTTTAGGAAGTCGCACTCCCCAAAATCCTCTCCTCATGCTCAACACATTGAGCTGAGTATCCGTGCGGGAATTTCGAATCCAGTACTTGTGTGACCCTCAATTGTTCAGGGATACAGCTAGCCGTGGACCCACAACCATTGCGGCTCCGGAATCACAATTCCGGACTTGCCAAACGGATCATGGTAAGAGCGTCTAGCAACATCGCCCCATGATCCCCTAGGTATCACTGATAGTGCCTGCAAGAACCAGTTGGTCGTGGTTAGCGTACAGTACAGTCCTTTCAATCCATATATCCCGATCAGATCAACGACCATTGGTAAATCGAGAGTCGCTAAAGATCCGATAGCTATGCGTACATCTTGGAGATCGAATAGTGACATCGCGAGTGTAACTAGGTAAACACATTTACCTAAAACACTTCTAGTACTCTGGCCAGAGATTTATACACTATTATCCCCTCAGATAGCATAGGATATCCACGCATGTCTGCGAGCGATGAATCCTCGACAGCGATGCATCGACTCCTACATGCATCGGTCTCACCCAATCCCGCCGCCTGATGACCCCAAGTTAGTCGGCAAACGAGTCAAAGTGAGACGCCTATCATGTAGAGTCTCAATGACGTTTCGAGTCGTGAGGACTAATCAGTACAACCAAGACCTCGGACTTATCCACTCGACAAATGGTAACCACTTGAAAGTCCGAACGAGGGTAGTTCGATAGATCACCAGGTCACTATCTATCTGCATGCTCAGAACATCACAATGTTCCCACCAATGAAACATGGTACTTCGCATCGCAGATACTAGTCTCAATCTCGGGCGGCCTTATCCTTATTTCGACGGCCCAATCGACTAGGAACATGTTCAGAATACATAGTGACTATTAGATGTGTTTCATGATAGCCGTCATACCCACTATCACATCTAACATACACTTTAGTGCATTCTAGGTCTTTACTCAACACAATTGTTAATCATCATACAACACAATGAAAGTAAAGAATGCCATATAAATAAATGTGAATATCATATATAAAGATTGTTTCATACAAGAGTCTATAAACCCACACGCCACAAGTTGGCTAGTTGGACATCTACTCTAACACCGTACATATCCTTCGATTTAAAAATTTTTTGGTTAAGGAACCTCTAATCTATAAAGGATTAGCTATTTAATATATTAACTTCCCAAAAAATTAAAATGTCACTCAAACATAATCGGATAAATAAATCAATTAAGTTACAACTTGAATCGGGTAATTGATTCACGTGATATTTATATTGGTTTTTGAAAAAAAGAAAAATGGAAAAACATCGAAAAAATAGATGAGGATGTTTCATCTACCTTTATATATATTAGTTATTCTAAATTCATATGCATTAGAAATAAATAATTATAATTTACTCTTGAAGAATTATGGAATTGGAATCAAACATTATAAAATTCACTTGAAGAAGATTGTGAAATTTAATTATCAAAGTTAAAATCCCATCTTCAATTACGTGTACATTAATATTTTAAATTTTAATATATGTTTTTATAAAAGTTAATAACATTCCCTAACTTGTCTTTTTTTTTTATTCTGAAATGATGTATTTAACAATTCTGAAACTTTGTTGTGCGACTATGACCACGATGCCACATGGTGGAAAGGAACATTGTCTAATGGGATGATGTAAATTATTTAAGTGTATAAAATGACACTCCGTTTGTTCAGATTTTTTAGATATTTTGACAAGTGGGAATTGTTTATGTTAGTTTATGTTATATCGGGGCAAAATGGGAATTGGCGTTATTAGAAAAGTGGACATTTGATTCAAAATTTCCTCTTTTGGAGGCACGTTAGGGAACTGTCATTACTTGAATACTTTTCAATACAGAAAAGGACAAATGAAACCAATAAGAGAGTTTTAATGTAATCGGCGAGTAAATATTGTGAATAAAGATATGAAACCAATAGACGAGATACAGGTGGTATTTTAAAATGAAATTTGTTTTTTTAAATAAACATATTAAGTAATGACGAAGTTGTTATAATTTAATTTACATTAAATTCTTTATCTTTGCTTTTATTACGTAAATTTGTTGGATAAAGACTTTGAGTGCATTATAATGTATGTTAGATATAAGAGTGTATTTGATGGATATCATGAAACATGCTAATAGTCAATGTTTGTTCCAAATGAGTTCCTAGTCGATTGGGTCGTCCGAAAGAGAATAAGGGATGTCAGAGCTTGAGAATAGCAACTGCGATGAAAGAACCACGTTTCTTTTGTAGGGAACATGGAGATGTTCTGAGCATACATGATAGTGACCTGATAATCTATCGAACTACCCTCTTTCGGACTTTCCAAGTGATTATTATTTGTCGAGTGGATTAAGTCCGAGATTTTGGTTGTACAAATTAGTTCTCATTACTCGAAACATCATTGACACTCTATATGCTAGTCGCCTCACATTGACTCGTTCACCGACTCCATGAGGGTCATCAGGTGGCGAGGTTGGGTGAGGTCATGACGCATGTAGGAGTCGATGCTTTGTCGTCGAGTTTTCATCACTCGCCTTGGTGCATGGATATCCTATGCTATATGAGGAGATAATAGTGTGATAAATATCTGGTCAGAGTACTAGATGTGCTTTAGGTAATGGACTTACCTAGTAGCACATGTGATGTCACTATTTGATCTCCAAGATGTATGCATGGCTATCAAATCTCTAGCGACTCTCGATCTACCAATGATCGTTGATTTGATCAGGATTTTAGGATCGAAAAAATTTGAATATCAGCTCATGAGTTAAGAGGGGGAGGGGGGGGGGGGTTGAAGGAACTCCTCTTGATTTTATGAAAAACTCTTTTTAAAATATTTTGCAAGCTCTCATGTTGGAGTTAATTTCATAAGTTTTGGTGAAGACAAATAAAAGAGATTAATCAGCTCAGAGATAACTGACAAGATCTGGACGGGGCTAATAACGTTGTTTATAGAAACAGATCAGAGCAGAGCTAAGTTGGTTAAGGTCAAACCAGCTCAGAGGATTAGCATAAGCTGGTTAAGGATAAACCAGATTAGAAGTGCAGAAAGTAGCTGATCAGTGTATCATTTGAATATATAGAGTTCAAATCAGTTTCAAAGAGCAGAAATCTCAAACAGAACAGCGGGATAGTCTGTTTTGGAACAATTGTGAAAAAACTCAGAGCGAGGTGGTATAATAGACCAGCTGGAAGACCAGCTTAGATAAACTAGCTCGGAGCTAGATTTTCCTACATACGTTATCTGATTACAGAGAAAATTGAACAAGAACTGTTATCTAAATCAGTACAGAACAAACAAGAGCAGATCAGTTCAAACATTTTGGATTTGATTAGTCTAACCAGATTAGAAAAGCAGATCAACATACAACAACCTGATTGGAAATCAAGCTGAGTAAAGACAACTTATCAAAATGAATTTCAGAAAGTTTTGAGGTTTCGTACAAATTGATGTGAAGTATTTGACCTCTCTGTATCGATGTGTAGTCGTTGAAACTATTTCGAGCTAATTCCTGGTTTACAGAGATTTGGTTTGAACTGGAGACGACTGTTGACGCAGTGTTGGATCCGGATCCCGTTTCCCGGGACGCAGCGGAAGTTTAAAATTTTTTGCATCGGGAATCATTCAATACATAAAATCTATTCAATAAAACATACATAGGATTTTAATGAATATTACCTTGCTGGCGTCTAGGCGCCTGGCTCCGACCAGATTCACAGGGAATCCGGAACTTCAATGTAGGCGGCGGTAGATTCTCCTTAATCAGGTCACGACCGGAATCAGGATTCCTTCGTCAGTCTGCACTAGAAGATCAGACGAATTTGACACGAACGGAATCTACTCGTCAAGACGATCGGAGCAAGTCCGATCACGGCAAGCGGCGGCGCGTTCGGCGATCGGCGGCGGCGCATGGGTGGAGGCGCGGCCGAGAGGAGAGTTGGGAGGAGGGGCGGCGGCTATTGGAGGCTAGGGTTGGTGTGTTATGATGTTATGATGTTGCCCTAGACCAAGGCTAGTAAATAAAAGGTGATACATGGGCTTTAACCGGCCCATTGGACCTGGGGCGGGCCCAGTCCAACGTATGAACATTCGGTTCATCCCTGTCATCGTGACTTCATCATAACTCCGATCGACGATCTCATCGGACCGATCTACACAGTTTCCAAAACTGAGTATTATGATGTGAAAACAATTTTTCAGACCACCTAGTCCAAAATTGCATTTAGCCCCTCAACTATGGGAGATCGCAATTTGACCCCTGTTGACTTTTAGGATGATGTGAAAACAATTTTTCAGACCACCTAGTCCAAAATTGCATTTAGCCCCTCAACTATGGGAGATCGCAATTTGACCCCTGTTGACTTTTAGGAAGTCGCACTCCCTAAATTCCTCCTCCTATGCTCAACACATTGAGCTCTGTTTTCGTGCGGTAATCATGAATCCAGTACTTGTGTGACCCTCAATGGTACAGGGATACAGCTAGCCGTGGGCCCACATCCATTGTGACTCCGAAATCAAAATTTCGGACTGACCCATCGGATCATGGTAAAGCGCCTAGCAACATCGCCCCATGATCCCCTAGGTATCACTGATAGTGCCTGCAAGAACCAGTTGGTCGTGGTTATCGTACAGTATGGTCCTTTCAACACATATATCCCGATCAGATCAACGACCATTGATAAATCGAGAGTCGCTGGAGATCCGATAACTATGCATACATCTTGGAGATCAAATAGTGACATCACGAGTGTTACTGGGCAAACCCATTTACCCAAAACACATCCAGTACTCTGGCCAGAGATTTATTACACTATTATCTCCTCAGATAGCATAGGATATCCACGCATAAAAGCGAGCGGTGAATCCTCGACAACGAAGCATCGACTCCTACATCATCGGGACCTCACCCAATCCCGCCACCTAATGACCCCAAGTGAGTCGGTAAACGGGTCAAAGTGAGGCGCCTATCATGTAGAGTCTCAATGACGTCTCGAGTAGTGAGGACTAATCAGTACAACCAAGACCTCGGACTTATCCACTCGACAAATGGTAACCACTTGGAAAGTCCGAACGAGGGTAGTTCGATAGATCATCAGGTCACTATCCATCTGCATGCTCAGAACATCACAATGTTCCCTACCAATGAAACATGGTACTTCGCATCGCAGATGCTAGTGTCAAGCTCGGGCGGCCTTATCCTCATTTTGACGGCCCAATCGACTAGAAACGAGTTCAGAATACACAGTGACTATTAGATGTGTTTCATGATATAATAGCCATCCACTATCACATCTAACATACACTATGGTGCATTCTAGGTCTTTATCCAACGCAATTGTTAACATTATAACATAATGAAAATAAAGAATGCCATAAAGAAATGCGTATTTCATAAATAAAGATAGTTATACACAAGAGTCAATAAAACCCACACGCCACAAGTTGGCTAGTTGGGCATCTACTCTAACAATCTCCCACTTGCCCTAAAGCCAACTACTCATTAGACGCAGTCCCATTGTTTTGCGATGTTTTTCAAACAACGGTCCTGGCAAGGGCTTCGTAAGTGGATCAGCAATGTTATCTGCAGAGGCGACTCTCTCGACTGCTGTGTCACCTCTAGCCATAATATCTCGGATTATGTGGTATTTCCTCAGTATATGTTTGGATCTTTGGTGAGACCTAGGCTCCTTTGCTTGCGCAACGGCACCCGTGTTGTCGTAGTACACCGGGACTGGACCAACTCCATCAGGGATTACGCCCAACTCTTGGACGAAATTCCTTATCCAAACCGCCTCTTTTGCAGCAACTGATGCTGTGATGTACTCAGCCTCAGTGGTTGAATCCGCGATGGTGTCTTGCTTGGAACTCTTCCAAGAGACAGCACCACCATTGAGCATTAATACAAAACCAGATGTTGACTTCGAATCATCCACGTCACATTGGAAGCTAGAATCAGTGTAGCCTTCCAATTTAGTTCACCACCCCCATAGACCATGAACATATTCTTAGTCTTTCGTAAGTACTTAAGAATATCTTGTTAGAGTAGATGCCCAACTAGCCAACTTGTGGCGTGTGGGTTTATAGACTCTTGTATATGACAATCTTTATATATGATATTCGCATTTTTCATATGGCATTCTTTACTTTCATTGTGTTGTATAATGATTAACAATTGCGTTGAGTAAAGACCTAGAATGCACTAAAGTGTATGTTAGATGTGATAGTGGGTATGACGGCTATCATGGAACACATCTAATAGTCACTGTGTATTCTGAACATGTTCCTAGTCGATTGGGCCGTCAAAATGAGGATAAGGCCGCCCGAGCTCGAGACTAGTATCTGCGATGCGAAGTACCATGTTTCATTGGTAGGGAACATTGTGATTTTCTGAGCATGCAGATAGATAGTGACCCTATGCTATCTGAGGGGATAATAGTGTATAAATCTCTGGCCAGCGTACTAGAAGTGTTTTAGGTAAATGTGTTTACCTAGTTGCACTCGTGATGTCACTATTCGATCTCCAAGATGTATGCATAGCTATCGGATCTATAGCGACTCTCGATTTACCAATGGTCGTTGATCTGATCGGGATATATGGATTGAAAGGACCGTACTGTACGCTAACCACGACCAACTGGTTCTTGCAGGCACTATCAGTGATACCTAGGGGATCATGGGGCGATGTTGCTAGACGCTCTTACCATGATCCGTTGGGCAAGTCCGGAATTGTGATTCCGAAGCACATTGGTTGTGGGCCCACGGCTAGCTGTATCCCTGAACCATTGAGGGTCACACAAGTACTGGATTCGAGATTCCCGCACGGATACTGCGATGTTGAGGGGCAAAACGGTCATTTTGCACTGGGGTTCTGAAAAATGGTTTTTCAGATCATAGCATTCAGTTTTGGAAACTGAGTCGATCGGTCCGATCTGATCGGCGATTGGAGTTACGATGAAGTCTCGGTGATGGAGATGAACGGAATGTTCATCCGTTGGACCCGGGCCCATTGGGCCGGATCCAAACCCATCATTATGTCTATTTAATATAGACTTAATCCTAGACTTCATAACTTAATACTAGACTCCACCAACCCTAACCCTAGAGCTTAGTAGCCGCCGCCTCCCCTCCTCTCAAAAGCCTCGCCGCCGCCGCCTGGTGCACGCCGCCGCCGCCGCCGCCGCTTCGTCGGAATTTGTTACGGCCAATCTTGACGAGGATAATCCGTCCGTGCCGATCTCGTCAGGACTTCTAGTGCAGGCTGACGAAGGAATCCCGTCTCTGGTCGTGGACCTGATTGACGTAGTCTACCGCAATCTACCGTGAAGTGCCGGTTTCCTCGAGAAACTGGTCGAAGCCATGCACGAGTTGCCAGCAAGGTAGCAATATTAAACTCCCTATGAATGTCATAGTATGTTAATTGAATTGTATTGATCGTCTCCCGGTATTGTTTTATTCTTCCGCTGCCTCTCCGGGAGGTGTGATCCGGATCCACCGCGGCATCCCAACATATATTTCACAGCCTTCCAATGCATTTGGCCGGGGTTGGCCTGGTAGCGGCTCGTGACACTCAGAGCGTATGCGACATCCAGTCTAGTTGAGATCATGCCATACATAATACTACCTATTGCCGAGGCATATGGCACACGTGTCATACTCTCTATCTCCTCATCAGTCTTTGGACACATATACTTAGATAGAGTGACCCCGTGGCACATAGGTAGGTGTCCTCTCTTGGACTCTTCCATAGAGAACCGCTTAAGTATGGTACCGATGTAGGTAGCTTGGATGAGTCCGAGCATCCTTTTCGATCTATCCCGATAGATCTGAATTCCAAGAATATAGGATGCTTCACCCATGTCCTTCATCGAGAATCTACTAGACAACCATACTTTAGTTGATTGCAGCATTCCTACATCATTCCAAATGAGTAGAATGTCATCAACATAAAGTACAAGGAACGTAACAGCACTTTTAACTACCTTCTTATACACACATGGCTCCTCGGGATTCTTGATGAAACCAAATTCCTTAATCGTTTCATCGAATCTCATGTTCCAACTCCTCGATGCTTGTACCGTATATCGATCTCTGAAGTTTGCATACTTTATACTCACTTCCTACAGATGTGAAACCCTCAGGCTGCGTCATATAGATTTCTTCCTTAATGTTTCCATTAAGGAACGCAGTTTTCACATCCATTTGCCATATCTCATATTCTTACCATCGGCTATGGCCAGTAAGATTCTAATTGACTTGAACATTGTCGACTGGTGCATATTCTTACCATGCGGCTATGGCCAGTAAGATTCTAATTGACTTGAACATTGCGACTGGTGAAAAGGTTTCATCATAGTCAACACCTTGCATTTGAGTGTAACCTTTCGCGACTAGTCGTGCCTTGTAGGTCAGTACCTTACCATCAGGCCCGAGTTTTCTCTTGTATATCCATTTGCACCCAATAGGAACAATTCCTTCGGGAGGATTAACAAGAGTCCAAACTTGGTTCGCATGCATTGAGTCAATCTCAGACAGCATTGCTTCAAGCCACAAATTAGAATCCTCATCGGAAATTTTCTCCTTGAAAGTTCTTGGATCACATCCAATAACTTGATCATTTTGATCATCTTCAAGAAGGAAACCATATCTATCAGGAGCCCTAGGAACCCTTTCAGATCTCCTAGGTGCGACCATTTCTGGTACCGGCTCTTGAGGTACGGGAGGTTCACTTGGTACTTCAGATGGTACTCGAACCTCTTCGAGTTCTACTATCTTATCTTTTCTATCAAGCAGAAACTCCTTTTCCATAAAGGTGGCATTCCTAGAAACAAACACTTTTGTCTCGTTGGGATAGTAGAAGTAGTATCCAATGGAATTCTTTGGATACCCAATGAAGTAGCATAAGATGGATCTAGTATCCAGCTTATCTCCCACTGTCTGCTTCACATAAGCAGGGCATCCCCAAATCCTCATGTATGAGTATTTGGGCGGTTTGCCCATCCATATCTCATATGGAGTCTTATCCACTGCCTTGATGTGGACATTGTTCAACAACATTACCGCCGTTTCGAGCGCATAGCCCCAAAACGAGGTAGGAAGCTCAGTGAAGCTCATCATAGATCGAACCATGTCCATCAAGGTTCGATTACGACGCTCCGCTACACCATTAAGCTGTGGTGTGGCCGGAGGGGTCCACTGCGAGAGAATCACATTCTCTTTAAGATAGTCTTGAAATTCAGCACTCAAGTATTCACCACCTCGATCGGATCAAAGCGCTTTAATACTTTTTCCTAAATGATTTTCTACTTCAGCCTTGAATTCTTTGAACCTTTCAAAGGATTCAGACTTGTGCTTCATTAAGTACAAGTACCCATACCTAGATTAATCATCGGTAAAGGTGATGAAGTATGTGTGACCGTACTTAGTAACAATGCTAAGTGGACCACACACATCAGTATGGATCAAATCCAATGGGTCTTGAGCACGTTCAGGCTTGTACTTGAAGGGTTGTTTAGTCATTTTTCCCTTGTGACAAGATTCACAAGTCAGTAGGGAGTTAATGTCTGACAAATAAAACATATCACTCCTAACCAACTTGTTCATCCTACTTAAGGAAATATGACCTAGCCTAGCGTGCCAAAGTTGTGCCGGGTTCAAGCTATCGTTTTTCCTTTTAATTGTTGTTGTATGTGTTTCCACATCGCGAGTTGGAACTGCTTTTAATTTTAAGGTGTATAAATCGTTTTCGCGTTCCCCAATTCCAATCAAACATTCATTCTTGTATATATTGCAAATCGAATTAGAAAAATGACAAGAATATCCATCACTATCAAGCATAGAAACAGAAATAATGTTCTTTATCAATTCAGGAACAAATAAAACGTCTTTCAATAACAACTTAAAATTCGATGACAGAAATAAATAAATATCTCCTATCGCTACAGCAGAAACTCTTGCTCTGTTTCCATGCCTCAAGTGGGTCTCACCCTCTCTAAGACGTCGGCTTCTTGTCATCACCTGCAAATTATTGCAGATATGAGATCCACATCCGGTATCAAGTACCCAAGAAGTCGAATTAAGAGACATATTTATTTCAATATAGAACATACCTTTTGCTTCGTAGCTGCTCTAGGTACTCCTTGCAGTTCCTCCTCCAGTGCCCAGGCTTGTGGCAGTGGTGGCAAACATCCTCAGACTTGTTTGGCTTGGAAGCCTTTGCCTTGGGCTTCTTAGTGGGCTTTTCCTCCTTCGCAGGGGCAGAACGCTTCTTGCCCTTGCGTTTGGGCCCCTTCTTCGCAGAGGAAGAAGAACCCATAAGGAGGACGGGCTTGTCCTTATTTATGGTCCCCTCGAACACCACAAGCATGTTCACCACCTCTTCAACGGTGGCTTCCAGCTTGTTCATGTTAAAGTTGACCACAAAGGGGTCGAATGCAGCAGGGAGTGAGAGGAGAAGCAGATCCATTGACAGCTCATGTGGAAGCGTGATGTCAAGGCCCACAAACTTTTCAATAAGCCCAAACATACGAACCCCATGCTCATGGACCGAAGTCCCATCGTGCATGCGGCTCGTCATAAGCTCCTTGATAGTGGTGAATCTCTCATGTCGAGAGTTCTCCCCATACAGCTCTTTGAGATGAAGATGTATGTCAGCAGCATACACCGTCTTCTCGAAACGCCGTTGCATTTCGTTGGACATCGATGCCATCATATAGCATCGAGTCTTAAGCTCGTCATCCCACCATTTGTTAAGCGTAGTCAGCTCCTCAGGACTGACGTCGGCAGGGGCTTCCTTCGGAGGGCTCTTCTCTAACGTGTAGAGAAGTTTCTCCGAAGCCAATACAATATTGAGGTTTCGAAGCCAGTCTTGATAGTTCAGACCAGTGAACTTGTTGCTATCCAGTATAGCAGCAAGTGGATTTTTGATCGAAAATATTTTATAAGCAGTTTATACTGAAAATAAAAACAGACATGCATTACTAACTATATATGAAAAACGCTAAGACATAAAACGAGGTCATTTAGTTTTATGAATTACCCTCCCACTATTTTAACGATTTCACCACCCTCTAATGAAATCGAGAAAGCAAGTTTCCTTAGTGGGTACACAGAGTCCAGTCAAGCGATCATGGTCCCGAATAATATCAGCCAACCATGACCCTCAAAAGGTAGAGTCCAATTGCAACCGCTGCAACCTCCATGTATTTACCTCACGTCCAGTAAGGGCCCAATAATATGACGCCGATTACTATCACGTGTCAAGATGACCCATCAATGTCGAGTTGTGAAGGACGGTCCCCTTAACGTCCCCAATAATATGAGTCAACGTTAAAGGGAGTTCCAACCAATTCACAGCAAGTGTCAATGACGTGTACAGCTTTCCGGCATACATAACCCCCTCAATAATATGAGCCGGGCTATGTATACGGGTATCATCGACGTACACTCATTGTTGATGGAAGGTAGGAAAATTTAAACAAATTTAAATTTCCTTAGTTTATCGAATAAACTTTTAATCTTGATATCAGTTTTAAATCATATTTAAAACGAGGGATTTTAATATTGAAAATTCGGTCTCGAAAATATTAAATCACAATTTAACATCCGGATTCAACTTAACATATATCGCATATATAAAAACTTTGGGATGATCGATCGCGAGAGCTATGCGGTCCGTGGTTGCCAATCACGGACCTGGGTCCAGTCCTAGGTGAAATGCAGTATGTAATGCAATCCTATTACAATTGCTTCCGATTTTACAAATCTTCGGTCTTCAATATCTTTGATCATCATCTCCACCATCTTCAAATGTCCTCCCACTAAATCTAATATTTACATTTAAATGTCCATGACACATTGGGATACAATTTTAGGGGGTGGGAACGGGCCATAAAACAGGCCCACTGTGTAAATGAAATCAACAATATTTACAACCAAAATCGCAAAACCTAGCATACACTTAACACATTGGGCACGACTCTCGATCATCCCAAACATGCAATTAATTCAAATAATTGACATAATTTAAATAATCAAATCAAATTTGATAATTTCCAACAAAATAATATTTTAATTATAAAATAATATTTTATAAATAAAATCACATTTTGTCAATTTTAATTGCATCATATTGGGCTAAACCTAGAAGACAGAACAGTCGTCGCATCGCCACGAGGAATCGTCGGACGGCGGCCGCCGCCATCACACAGCGCGCGGCACATGGCCGCACGCTGGCAGCTCCATGCGCGACAGATATCGCGCGCCACCGTGCACGACCATCGCGCACGGTGGTCGGCCAGTGCGCAACGATGCGTGCTGGCCTGCGCGCGATGATGCGCGGGCTGTCGCGCGCGATGGCTCCTCCTCAAGCGGCGGCGCCTGCAGTCGTGTCAAATTTTTTTTTATTTTATTATCTTTTTTTTGAAACTTTGAATTCTATGCAATTCAGGCAGTAATATGTATTGATGGATCCGAGCCTTGGCTCTGATACCACTGTTGGCGTAGTGTTGGATCCGGATCCCGTTTCCCGGGGAGCAGCGGAAGTTTAAATTTTTTGCACCGGGAATCGTTCAATACATAAAATCTATTCAATAAAACATACATATGATGTTTAATGAATGTTAACTTGCTGGCGTCTAGGCGCCTGGATCCGACCAGATTCACAGGGAATCCGGCACTTCAATGTAGGCGGCGATAGATTCTCCTTAATCAGGTCCACGACCGGAATCAGGATTCCTTCGTCAGTCTGCACTAGAAGATCTGACGAATTTGACACGAACGGAATCTTCTCGTCAAGACGATTGGAGCAAGTCCGATCACGGCAAGTGGCGGCACGTGCGACGGCCGGCGGCGGCGCGTGGGTGGAGGCACGGCCGAGAGGAGAGTTGGGAGGAGGGGCGGCGGCTATTGGAGGCTAGGGTTGGTGTGTAATGTGAGACCTGAAATTTAATAAAAGGATTAATTGTTGGATTAATCGAACTTTAAAGAATTCTGGGTGTTCGGAGTTCTATTTGAAGATTTCGTTGTCATTTTCGGATCGGAAATCGCATTTAGAGCAATTCTGGGAATTTCGGAATTTTTGAGTTGGAATCCGAATTTTCGAAAATTTCTGTCGGTGGCTATTTAAGCAGGTATGATATATATATATTTAGCATTGATGGGACGTGTATATATATATATGTTACTTTAGATGGCCTTCCATTATTGGAATTAGAATTTCGAATTCAGCAATTTTCTCCCAACTTTCTCCTTCATCTTCTCCAACTCGCGGGTCACTATTCATAGTAAGTTTCTCCGGCCGATTCCCGTTGACTCCGACCTCCGATTTTCGTGTTCTTGGTAGCGTTGGAAAGC
>KV008375.1:176109-187334 GCA_001598015.1 Dorcoceras hygrometricum
GTACTATTTCCCAGAATAGTGCAAATCTTGTTCCCTTAAATCCAGGCAATTTGCACGACTCTATTTCAGCCATTGATTCTTTCCATCTTGAGCGTTGATTGCTTCTTGTCATTTTTTTTCATTTGAATTACGCTCAGCAGTTGACATTCAACTCTCGTAAATCGTCATCTGCTTCGCTGCTGATTCATACTTCACTGCTTCTATAATAGATATGATGACGTCACGGTTGCTGCCACCAGCTTCTTCCAATAGATATGATGACGTCATCAAGTCTGCTGGTTTCTCTTGAGTGTTGAACCTGCTGGTTCTTAGCGCGAAACCATCTGCTGAATCTAAGCGCGAAGGCAAAACGCTGTCGTGCCAACTTATTCGAACGACATCGTTTTGCTATCGCCAACTCCAAACACCAACTGCTGGTTGAAGCTCTCTGCTGATTCCATTCCACTGTAGCCATCTGCTGGTTTCCTCGTAAGTCCAAGACGTCGTCGTTTCTCTTTAATCAAGCGCCGTCGTTTTGCAATCCTTAGCAAAACACGCTATCCACCAAATGCTTGCGCCTGCTGATTTCCCTTGGAACTTCAACTGCTGAACTCTAATCATCTGCTGATTCTTTAGCACGACGTTGCTTTCTTCACTGTTGCGCTTGCTGTTGTCAGCTTCTTGTTCAACATTGCTCATCAGCTGCCAACAGCTTCTTGAATAGTGACTGTCAACAGATTCGTCAACAGTACTTATAAATCGCGACTGCTAACAGATTCGTCAACAGTAATATGAATGGCAACTGCTGACAGCTTCGTGAATAGTAACTGACAACAGCTTCTTCAATAGTAACTTGCGATTGATTTAAAACATTTAAAACATAGCACATGTGTTTTAAAATCAGTGCTCGTTCAAGAACAAAACCTGCTCTGATACCACTTGTTGGTCCGAAAATAGGATCAAAAAGATAGCCAGCGCTGATTTGTCAAGCAGTAAAAATTTTGCGCTGCTATAAACGAGCTGCAATAGCTCAAGGTTCTTGAACATATAAAATACAAAGAGCATCGGAGACAGATCTGGTATGAAATTAAAATCATGCGGAAACACCAGAACTGAATCCTTAGTATTTTAAAACGATTCAAACAGATTTATGTACAACATAAATCTGTTCAACTATGCAAGTGCTAAGCTGTAAAAGTGCGATGCTAAATATAAATGCGTGCTGATATGTTGTGCGTGCTAAATAAGAGCAAATGCTGAATGCTGTTATGCGATGAATGCTAACTGTAAATGTGTATGCGTGCTAAGTAAATATGCAATACAGAAAGCTTAAAGTAATGGACCAGCAGGTTTGTTTATGGAAGTTCGGATATCAACATCCTACATCTCCCCTTCTTCCACCTCGGAAGGATCCACTACTTCGTAACTGCACATCAGCCTCAACTGTGTGACTAACTACATACACAAGAGTTTAACGTCATCATGCTTGGACGGAATCTGTGAACATATTTCGAGATTCATTCACAAACAGATGTGAATGAATCCGGGTGTGTGAGATTGATACAATGAACGCTCAACTCTCTGTTTTTCTCACACACGAGGGAAATGCTCTAACAAGCTAATTCTAGCTACACTGTCAACTGCAATGAAACTCTTTCTCGAATGATTAGTTGACAGCTTCACTTCAGATTATTTTCCCTCTGTTGGTGCACTGTGTACTCAATGAATATTTCCCACAGTATGTAGTAGCACCAACGTCGTCTCTCAACTGGACGACGACCAACACTGCTTCAATGGGCGTTGCTTCAAATATATAGCCTCTGCTGAAATTCTTCCCGTTGGAAAGCTTCCAAAAACTCTTCAGCGCTCCAGAAGGCTATCTTGTCTTCTTTCCATTTTAGTGCAACGCTCCTCTGTAAAGTACCGACACAAGAACAGTACTTGCGTCCTTTTCTTTTGCAGGCCTGCTGAATTCTTTCGTTGCGTCTTGATCTTTGCGCTTCTGCTGATCATCTTGCGACTGGATGTATAGCAACAGCTGGTTCATAGAAGCTCTCGACTGGATGAGCTGTTGCTTGCGTCTGGTTGTCACGCTTCGCTACTTTTGCTTTTCTTGCGTCTGGATACCATGTCGACTGGATATACAATATCAATGAAGCTTGCGACTGGATCCACTGTAGCTCGCGACTGGTATCTTGCGACTGCTGGTTATTGCTATCGCAAAGTCTTCCTGCTGATTCTTATCGCGATGCAAAACGCTGTTGTTCCAACTTATTCAAGCGACATCGTTTTGCAATCGTCAACTCCAAATATCATCTGCTGGTTGACATTAGCTTCCTGCTGATCACTGTAGCTTCCTGCTGAATGATGACGTCACTGCTGATGTCATCTATGCTTAGCGCTCCAGCTGATCTCTTCATCTGCTGAACTCTAACCATCTGCTGATTCTCTTCGCTCCAGCTGGTATTTCTTCATCTGCTGAACATGATGTCGTCACCAAAGACATCATCACTAATCCATCTGCTGATTTAGCAATCCTGTTGGTTGATCTGCTGATTACGATGACGTCACTAATGACGTTATCATCGCTGGTTCCAGACTCTTTAGAGCTTGCTGCTGATTCATGACATTCCAGATGATCGGCGTTGCTCTTTGATGTATCTACCGATTCATCATCTTCTTCGATGTTCCAGCTGGTTTATCTTGGCCATCGCCTAATATACGAACAACTGATTCAACTTTGGACGTCTCCATTGCTAATCCAGCTGCCGTCCATCTGATAAACTAAACCAGCTGCTGAACTTCTTCTTCTTCATAATTCGACAGACATGCTGACGTCACGCTTCACCTGCTGGTTATACTTCTTCACAAATTCGACAGGCAGATTACTTCATCAACTGAATGCATCAATATGCAACAGCTGATTTACGTCATCTGCCGACTTGCATTGCTCTTCATATAAAATCCAGACGCCTACTGTTCATCATCTTCTTCGACATTTCTTCCAGCAGACTACATAGATTCTGTTCCAGATCACATTTTTGCATGAGGCCTGTGCTATTCCCTCCGAAACGATCCAACGAGCAAGACTCACTCTTGTGCAGTGAGCTCCTCCGTTTTTGGCCAAATTCCTACGTTTAGGCCTCCGAAAATACGATTTACTCTTTTCAGCCCTTGGTCTGCTACGGTATCAGCTTCAGCTTCTTCTGTTGTAAATCCAGCTAACATCTGAACACTTAGTAGAAACATTAGTAAAACAATAAATAGGTTTTGTGTAATTCAAAATACATTCTGGATCTGTTATCCAGATCCATCAAACATGGTACTTCGCATCGCAGATACTAGTCTCGAACTCGGGCGGCCTTATCCTCATTTTGACGGCCCAATCGACTAGGAACATGTTCAGAATACACAGCGACTATGAGATGTGTTTCATGATAACCGTCATACCCACTATCACATCTAACATACGCTTTAGTGCATTCTAGGTCTTTACTCAACGCGATTGTAAATCATTACACACATAATGAAAGTAAAGAACGCCATATAAAAGAATGCGAATATCATATATAAAGATTGTTTCATACAAGAGTCTATAAACCCACACGCCACAAGTTGGCTAGTTGGGCATCTACTCTAACAACCGGAGCGATGACAATTGGGAAGACCACACCTTTGAGTTCCAATCAAACCTTGCAAATTTTCGCCACCAAGGGGAAGATGGAGGCTGAATTTGGCTGATGAGAGGAGTGGCTAGGGTAATTTTCGAAATTAGGGTGAAGGATGTATGCAAAAGTGTACTAAAAAGCCATTCTACCTTGTTTTATTAAGGAATTAAAAAGCCCATCAACATACTAGCCCATCCTCTAATTAAAAGGCTTAAAAATACTTAAAATTCAGACTGGCTGATGAGAGGAGTGGCTAGGGTAATTTTCGAAATTAGGGTGAAGGATGTATGCAAAAGTGTACTAAAAGCCATTCTACTTGTTTATAAGGAATTAAAAGCCCATCAACATACTAGCCCATCCTCTAATTAAAAGGCTTAAAAATACTTAAAATTCAGACTTCAAGCCTTTAATTTTCGTAATATAAGGCCTTTCAAATTTAAAAGTGTAGTAAAAGTCATAAAAATGGCCCGTATAGGCGAAAAATGGGTCCCCCTCGGTAACCGTGTATAAAATCTCATTTTCTTGGAAATTGTGCATAAAATAAAAATATTTTGCTTTAAAATATGTCTAAGGGTTAAAACATTTAAATATTTTCGATTTGGTCGTTTCCGAACTCGTCCCCGCTTACCGGTCTCAAACCGTACCGTAAAGTGACATGCACACGTAAAGCATAAAATCATCATATAATCACATACATGACATGCAAATCATATCAACATAAGGTTTTCCTCCTAGTCATGCATTCAATTCACGTAATTAGGATTTCTGGGCGTTACAACTCTCCCCCCTTATAGAAATTTCATCCCCGAAATTGAGTTACGTACCGAAAAGCTCTGGATAGCGCGTCCGCATATCGGCCTCGGTCTCCCAGGTAGCCTCATCTATCGAGTGATTCTGCCACCGGACCTTGACCATCGGAATCCTCCGCACTCTAAGTCTGTGCTCCTCTCGCGCTAAGATCTGAACTGGTCGCTCCTCAAAAGATAAGTCTGGTGCCAACTGGAGCGGCTCAAAATCCAGCACATGAGATTCGGGACGTACTTCCGCAACATCGAGATATGGAACACGTTATGCACTGCTGACAGACTGGGTAGTAATGCTACGCGGTATGCTAACGTACCAACCCTCTCCAAGATCTCAAACGGTCCAGTGAATCTCGGACTGAGCTTGCCTCTCCGGCCGAAGCGCATCACGCCCTTCATAGATGATATCCTCACAAATACATGGTCCCCTACTGCCAAATCCAGATCTCGTCGTCTACGATCGACATAACTCTTTGGACGACTCTGAGCTATCCTCATCCGATCTCGTAGAGTCGGCTGAACTGTAAGTGCTGCGAGGCTAGGTGCACAGCCTCCTGAATAAAACTCCAACCCAAATCTCTGAATCTTCGTCTGTAGTGGTCGCTCCATCGATAAACACGCCACCACTGAAGTCTTTCGGCTCAAAGCGTCTGCTACCACATTAGCCTTACCCGGATGGTAGCTAATGTCACAGTCATAGTCCTTCACCAACTCTAACCATCTGCGCTGCCTCATATTCAGCTCTTTCTGGGTGAAGAAGTACTTGAGGCTCTTATGGTCGGTGAAAATCTGACACTTCTCATCGTACAAATAGTGTCTCCAAATCTTCAGTGCGAACACTACTGCTGCAAGCTCCAGATCATGCGTCGGATAGTTCTGCTCATAACTCTTCAGCTGTCTCGATGCATACGCAATAACCTTACCTCCCTGCATCAGAACTGCACCCAAACCTCTCAAAGAAGCATCCGTATAAACCACAAACTCCTCGTGGTCCACTGGCATAGCTAATACTGGTGCTGAAGTAAGGGCCTCCTTCAGCTGATCAAAGCCCCTCTGACAGTCGGTACTCCACACATACTTCGCATTCTTCTTGGTCAAGGCTGTCAAGGGCACTGAAATAGAAGAGAAGCCCTTGATGAATTTGCGATAATAACCTGACAAGCCCAAGAAACTACGAATCTCCGCTGCATTCTTTGGAATCCCCCAGTTCTGCAATGCTTCCACTTTCGACGGGTCAACTGAAATCCCATCTCTCGACACAATATGCCCCAAGAAAGCCACCTGATCTAGCCAAAACTCGCACTTGCTGAACGTGGCGTATAACTTGTGCTCCCTCAAAGTCTGCAAAGCTGTCTGCAAGTGCTGCCTATGCTCCTCAAAACTCCTCGAATAAATCAGAATGTTGTCGATGAACACAATGATGAACTGGTCTAGATACTGCCTGAATACCCTGTTCATCATATCCATGAAAATCGCTGGGGCGTTCGTCAGACCAAACGGCATCACCAAGACCTCGTAGTGGCCGTAGCGTGTCCAAAAGCAGTCTTGGACTCGTCCTCCTCTCTAACCCTCAGCTGATGATAGGCAGATCTCAGATCAATTTTCGAGAACACTGAAGCTCCCTACAACTGATCGAATAAATCCTCAATCCTCGGGAGTGGATATTTGTTCTTCACGGTAACTGTTCAACTCCCGGTAGTCAATACACAACCTCATGCTACCATCCTTCTTCTTCACAAACAGAACTGGCGTGCCCCATGGAGAAAAACTAGGGCGAATGAACCCCTTATCAAGCAACTCCTGAATCTGCTCCTTCAACTCCTTCATCTCGGTAGGAGCTAATCGATACGGTGCCTTAGAGATAGGCACGATACCCGACATCAGCTCAATATAAAACTCCACCTCTCTCTCCGGTGGAACTCCTGCGACATCGTCGGGGAATACATCTGCGAAATCCCTAACTACCTCCACGTCAGAAAACAAAGGGCCTGCTGAATCTCCTGGAGCAGTAACACTGGCCAAAAACGCCTGACATCTGTGCTCAACCAGCTTCCTGGCCTGTAAGAAGAATATGAATCTGGGCTTCCGCTGTCTCCTCGCTGCCTCAAATAAGAAGGCCTCCTGCCCTGGCGGTCTGATAGAAACTGTCCGTATCTGAAAATCAATCACTGCTCCGAACTCTGTCAGCCAATCCATGCCTAGGATGAGATCGAATCCCGACATCGGCAACACCACTAAATCTGCTGGGATTTCATGGTCCTGGAACATCATCGTCAACCCCTGAACCACGCTAGTCGTCGTCAACTCCTCTCCTGACGGAACCGTCACTGCAAGAGCCATACCCAAGCTCTCCGATGTAATACCCATCCTCTGCGTGAACGCACTCGAAATAAACGAGTGAGTCGCCCCTGAGTCTAGTAATGCAAGGGTAGTAACACCAAGCACACGAATCTCGCCTGAAACGGAACATCACACATGTACGCGTTTACGGTCATACTAAAAGCCCAAAATCAGTTTAGATACCTAAAACCGTTCTAGGTTCGCTAATCCTATCCGTCAAAGTTCTCAAGGAAAGTCCTAGAAGATCTAACAGTTCTACTTAGGTCCAACTCGACAACTAACGAATCTAAAGTCCCGGCAAATTCCTTAGGTCCCTGCTTGCGGAACCTCTCAGCCACGTCCTCCTCATGCGACTTCCCGAAACGCTTCGACTGCCTCTCTAGGATCCTGGTGATCCAATTATCCATAACAAGAGCAGAGAGGCATTGGAATTAATCTAACGGCCATATTTGGGGGAAGCAAATATATATACAATAAGCACTATTGAAGAAATAGATTTTGACGAATCAACACACAGTGCAAAAACAGAGGGAAGAAAACAGGAAGATGAAGCAGTCGACCATCATTCACAGAGGAGCTTATTGCAGTGTCGACTGCTGAGTCTTCATCAGCTATTGAAGAGCATTTTTCCCAGTGTGTGAGATTTATCATTTGTGAGTTGAGCGATACACTGTAAAATATCACACACACAGATTCACTCTCACATTTTGTGAGTTGAGCTATCTAGATTAGCGAGTGAATCACAATGACCATCATTGTAGTCTTTGAACAGAGACGTAAAACAAGTTCCTATGTAGTTAGTCACACAGTTGCGGCTGGTGTGCATTTGTGGAGTCTAGGAGTTCTCGTAGCTGCGGGTTACGGGATCGGGTGTTTGTAGAAGGACTACTCTCATCAAAGTCATCTAGTGATACCTTCCGAGGAGGAAGAAGGGGAGACGTAGGATATTGATATCCGAACTTCCAGAAACAAATCTTGTGTATTGTATTCTGTTATTCATTCAGCACTTGCATATTTATTTAGCACGCATAACAGATATCACACTTGCACAGTCGAACAGATTTATGTTGTACATAAATCTGTTTGAGTCGTTTTAAAATATAAGGATTCAGTTATGGTATTTTCCGCATGTTATAGAAGCTGATGAAGAATAGAAGCCAAGCAGCAGAGAAGTTTGAAGTAGCTGTCAACAGTTTATGAATTGAATATACAAGAGCTGTTGGAACTATTACAAGAGCTGTTGGAACTATTACAAGAGCTGTTGGACGCTATCAATAATTTAAAAGGAAAGGAATCTGTGGCTGAAATTAATTCCTACGAATGCCTTCAATCAAGGGGACAAGATTTGTACTATTCTGGGAAATAGTACAATTTACAGAGGAGCGTTGCACGGAAATGGAAAGAAGACGACGAATTAGCCTTGACAAGCGCAGAAGAGATTTGGAATTTATCTAACGGCTATATTCGAACAGAAGCTATATATTCGAGAAGATTGGAAGGAAGAGACAGACGATTGTTGATTGAGCGAAGAGACAAAAACAGAGGGAAGATTCCTGGAGACGAAGCAGCAGACCACCATTAGAGAGGAGCGCTTATTGAGTGTCTTCCGCTGAGTCTAGATTAGCTTGTTTAGAAGCAACTTCCCGAGTGTGTGAGATTGATTTATTCGAAAGTTGTGCTTACACTGTAATTCTCACACACAGATTCACTCGCGCATTTTGTGAGTTGAGCTATCTAGATTAGCGAGTGAATCACAATGACCATCATTGTAGTCTTTGAACAGAGACGTAAAACAAGTTCCTATGTAGTTAGTCACACAGTTGCGGCTGATGTGCATTTGTGGAGTCTAGGAGTTCTCACAGCTGCTGGTTGTGGGATCGGGTCTGTACACGAGTTGTAAGATCAAATCTTCTAGTGGATCCTTTCGAGGTGGAAGAAGGGGAGACGTAGGACATTGAGGTCCGAACTTCCAGAAACAAATCACTGCGTATCGTATTTCTGTTATTCATTCAGTACTTGCATATTTATTTAGCACGCATAACAGATATCACACTTTCACAGTCGAACAGATTTATGTTGTACATAAATCTGTTTGAGTCGTTTTAAAATATAAGGATTCAGTTATGGTATTTTCCGCATGATTTTTAAATCATACCAGATCTGTCTCCGGTGCTCTTCTTGTGATTTTAGATGTTCAAGAACATTGAGGTATTGCAGCTCCGTATTAGCAGCGCAAAATTTTTAAACGCTCATTTTAAACCAGCGGCTGCTAAGTTCCTTCGAAAAACAGGGACCAACAATTGGTATCAGAGCCAGGTTGTTCTTGAACGAGCACTGATTTTAAAACCTCATGTGCTATGTTTTAAATATTTTAACTGTTTTGAGAAGCTTGTTTATGAAGGCCAGTTAATCTGTTTTAATATAGAACCGATTTTATATGGATGAACTGTCACGGGATGCGCGAGTCCCGTGCGGTTGCCAAGATTTTATTTTCGTTGTGCTGTAAGATCACTTGGAGCGAGGCTCGGTGACAAGCACTTGGGACGAAATTGAAGTATGAAAATCTGAGTTGTTCTATGTTTACTGGTTCCCCATATTTAAGTAACTCGGTAGCACTTGTTATTTGAAACAATATTTCGATGCTCTGATTTGTTTTAAAATGCTCTGTTTTGCGGTTTTTCAGCTGATGCCAAAATTTTGTTTTTAAATGATTTGAGCTCATGTTATAAAAGACAGGGAGAGTGGCGTCACTGTCTTTGATAAATTTGAGTTATGCATCAGTGTAGTTTTCAAAATCATATAGTTTTTGCATACGGTCCTTTCCAAAGCTGGTTTTGTTTTTCAAATTTAAAACTCCTGCTGTTACGTTGTTTTTTGTTGTAACAGTGTAGGGAGAGCTTCGTTTTAAATTAATGGGAAGACCCAGATCGAACTCTTTTTGATTCCCACAAAAAGGGAGAGAATTGTTAGAACATGCATTTATTATTTGAGGTTTTGTGTAAATCAAAAAGGGAGAGATTGATGGATCTGGATAACAGATCCAGAATGTATTTTGAATTACACAAAACATATTTATTGTGTTACTAATGTCTCTACTAAGTGTGCAGATGTTAGCTGGATTTACAACAGAAGAAGCTGAAGCTGATACCGTAGCAGACCAAGGGCTGAAAAGAGTAAATCGTATTTTCGGAGGCCTAAACGAAGGAATTTGGCCAAAAACGGAGGAGCTCACAAAGTGAGTTTTGCTCGTTGGACCGTTTCGGAGGGAACAGCACAGGCCTCAGGCGAAAATGTGATCTGGAACAGAATCTATGAAGTCTGCTGGAAGAAATGTCGAAGAAAGAAGATGAACAGTAGATGTCTGGAATCAGTAGCGCAAGATCTGTGAGCAGCAAAGATGACGTCAGCATATCTACTGGAGAAAGCTACGAGCAGCAACGTTGACGTCAGCATTGCTGATTGAAAGAAATCGAGAAAAAACAACCATGACGTCAGCATATCTATTGGAGGAAGCTGGATTCAGCAAAGCTTACGTCAGCATATCTGTTGGAGGAAACTGAAATCAGTAACGCTGACGTTAGCATATATGTTGAAGAAGCTGGCGGCAGCACCCGTGACATCATCATAACTATTACAGAAGCTGTTGGAACTATTACAAGAGCTGTTGGAACTATTACAAGAGCTGTTGGAACTATTACAAGAGCTGTTGGAACTATTACAAGAGCTGTTGGAACTATTACAAGAGCTGTTGGAACTATTACAAGAGCTGTTGGAACTATTACAAGAGCTGTTGGAACTATTACAAGAGCTGTTGGAACTATTACAAGAGCTGTTGGAACTATTACAAGAGCTGTTGGAACTATTACAAGAGCTGTTGGAACTATTACAGAAGCTGTTGGTGCTATTACAGAAGCTGTTGGAACTATTACAAGAGCTGTTGGCGCAATCACCATTTAAAAGGGAAATAATCTGTGGCTGAAATTAAGTCGTACTAATGCCTTCAATCAAGGGGACAAAATTAGTACTATTCTGGGAAATAGTATAATGTACAGAGGATGATTGTACCAACTTGGAAAGAAGACAAATTATCCATAACAAGCGCAGAGAGGCATTGGAATTAATCTAACGGCCATATTTGGGGGAAGCAAATATATATACAATAAGCACTATTGAAGAAACAGATTTTGACGAATCAACACACAGTGCAAAAACAGAGGGAAGAAAGCAGGAAGATGAAGCAGTCGACCATCATTCACAGAGGAGCTTATTGCAGTGTCGACTGCTGAGTCTTCATCAGCTATTGAAGAGCATTTTCCCAGTGTGTGAGATTTATCATTTGTGAGTTGAGCGATACACTGTAAAATCTCACACACACAGATTCACTCGCACATTTTGTGAGTTGAGCTATCTAGATTAGCGAGTGAATCACTGTGAG
>KV008383.1:6106-20102 GCA_001598015.1 Dorcoceras hygrometricum
GAGGGTCACACAAGTACTGGATTCGAGATTCCCGCACGGATACTGAGCTCAATGTGTTGAGCATAGGAGGAGGATTTTGGAAGTGCGACTTCCTGAAAGTCAACAAGGGTCAAATCGTGATTTCTGATGTTGAGGGGCAAAACGGTCAATTTGCACTGGGGTTCTGAAAAATGGTTTTTCAGATCATAGTATTCAGTTTTGGAAACTGAGTCGATCAGTCCGATCTGATCGACGATCGGAGTTATGATGAAGTCACGGTGATAGGGATGAACCAAATGTTCATACGTTGGACCCGGGCCCGTTGGACCGGTCCAAGTCCATCATTAAGTCTACTTAATGTAGACTTAGGCTTAATCATAACACACCTTTTGACACACAAAACCCTAACCCTAGAGCTCACATACGGCCGCCTCCCTCCTCTCCTCAAAAGCCGCCTTGCGCCGCCGCCGCCGCCTTGCTTCGCCGGAATTTGTTCCGGCCAACTTGACGAGGAGAATCCGTCCGTGCTGATCTCGTCAGGCCTTTTAGTGTAGGCTGACGAAGGAGTCTCCCTTCCGGTCGTGGACCTGATTGACGAATCTACCGCCTCCTACCGTGAAGAGCCGGCGTTCTTGTAATTCCGGTTGGAGCCAGGCACAAGTTGCCAGCAAGGTAATCAACGAAAACACCCTATGAATGGTTCGTATTGTGTTTGAATTTTATTGTATTGATCGTCTCCCGGGAAATTTTGTTTTCCGCTGCGCCCCGGGAGGAGGGATCTGGATCCTACACCATTGTTCCCCAACATTATTTGCATTAGAACTGGAAAACTGAACAAAAAATGTGAATCACTTGGACTGGAATGGGACGAACTAGTTTGAGCCCGTCGCTCATCTTCCTGCTCTGTTTCCAGATGGGGTTCTCTAGAATCCTGGTGCTCACTTCCATGAGCTTGACGCTCCTCCTCTTGAGCCTGTTGCTCGTTCCCTTTAGCCTGACGCTCTTGAGAATTCATTGCTTCAGTCTCTTGCACCTCATCAACGGTTCTAACAATCTCTTCAACCTGCCCTTCCTGCTGAGCTGGTTACTTGCTGCTGTTTGTGCCTGTTCTGCTTGAGTGGAAAACTCAAGGGCAAGATTATTTGGTCTCTCTAGCTGAGCTGGAGTGGCTCCTGTTGACAATAGTTTACGTGCCTCAGTCCAGGTAATCTGTGGAAGATCCACATTGCAGCATCTCCGACGATTGAGGATTCTGGAGCCAGAAAAGGTAGACCAGCTAGACTTCACAGAGCCCTGTGCTGCTTGACGATTTCCCTGAGTTCACGGCTTAGAAACCGGATATACATGTAATCGTATTTAACAGACGGCTCAGCTGGATTGAAGTTCTTGTGGTGTTCATCTACCCTCTTCTGTACCTCCATCTCATACAGCTTATACAGCACCAGCATCCTCCGCTCAAACAGTTCAGATACTTGCTTTGTCTCAGCCCAAAACAAAACCTGATCTTCAGTTTTGGCCAGACTCTCAATAGGCGTTATCGACGATACAGTATTGAGCCTCACCGAAGTGCGGAAGTGTACCCACTTGTCATAATCAGACATCAGGTTGGATACATCTCCCAAGCTGATTTAAGCATCAACAGACAGTGCTCCTCCATTGGGTTCAGCCGTGCAAAGGCTTCCAAAATTTCCTTGCCCTTTGCGGCTGGGTCTATCTTGGGCAAAAAATGCGTTGCCCAGTTGATCCATGATTTCCACAGGAGCAAAGATACACATTTCCAGTAGAAGTCATGGACTACTGAGCTGGTTGCTCAGGTCCAGACCTGACCACAATAGAACCCTCGTCGGTAACATGCTTTATCCTGTTTGGTTACCACACTCCACATGCTTTTCTTGATCAGTATCGGTGGAGCCATCAACTTGTCTCTTCGTTTCTGGAGTTGTCTCCATATTGGCTTTGGGATCAGCAGTGGTGGAGATAGCCTCAGCCTCAGCTGGAATCTCCGGAATAGGACCAGGATTGAATCCTGCCTAGTCACCAGCTGTTCTCCGTGCCTGCTTTGTCCTTTTTGTCCTATGTTTCTCCATAATGTTCTCCAGAGGAAGAGACACCGAGGACTCCGAGTCCAATGATTCTACAATCAGTTTGCACTTTTGGGCATCGCCACTTTTCTTCAACTTCGCCAACGGGCGTGAATCCGCGTGCTGAGCTGGTCCCAACTTGAACTTCGGTGGAGCAGATTGGCTCCTAGCCTCCACTGGCTTTTGCACAACCACTGAAACAACCTTTTCCTCCTCCTTCTTCTTCTTTTCCTCAGCAGCTGCCTTCTCCGGCTTCTTCTTCTCACCAGCCTCCTTATCTGTATCGGCAGTGATTGTTGTTCACTCGCTGTCGCACCAAATACCTTGCTGGTCTCACCAACTGGACCAACACCCAGATTATTTTTCATGTAGGTGTGAATAGGCTTGTTGTTCAACACCTTTTGCGGGTGGAGATTGACTGTCTCCCTGAGATCTGCTTTCACCAGTCGTTGCAACAGAACATTTAATTGCACAGCAAAGCCTTGTGACTGTCGGCTAGGGCTGTACACCATAGCAATCAAAATTTGGAACAAAACCTGTGCCCAGTTTACTTTCAAGCCAGCACTAATGGCCACCATCAAGTCAAATTTTTCACTGGTAACCACGTCGAAAAGAACCAGCTTTGGCACATAGTGTGTGAGGATTGAAACATATGATTTGAAGCTCAGGCCTTTGTATTTCGAAAAATTTTTAAGTCCTGATTTTAAGCTTCCGTGATTATGCGCATATTTTGTGTTAATTGTTGGTAATTAGCACGGGGCCTGACATAGTGCCTTGGAGACAATATCATGCAACAATTTGTACTCCATCTTCATCTATTTCTTTTCTTATTAGGTGCCCTGAAAGGCACATCAGTACCAGAAAACTTCCTTCGCATTTCCACCAATGTCTCAGTCGGAATATCAAGAAACCCACTAACCCCTCAGTCGGTAGTCCAAACGCTTCAGCAAACACCTCATTGCTAATCACCATTTTCCGATTGGCGACAAACTCACAATTGTCCCTACGATAACTTTTGTGTTCGCGAAGAATTCAGTCATAGCTCCCTCAAACACAGAATTTGATATCTCCAAAAATCCCTTAAGCTCTATCTCCTCCAGGGACATAAACATCCGTATCATCCCAGTGTGCTCCATAGTGAGCACGAACGCGAAATCAACCTGCATAGCATTGACAAAGAAGGAGGCAGCCATTTCGATGATTAAAGGGTTAGGAAGTAAAGGAATTACGAAATATTGCAAGAAAATGCGGTTAAACTCCTTGCTATATTGCTAGAATGCGCGACAATTTTGAAAGCGTACTGAAAAAGGTAAACATAAATTTTTTATGTACGAACAAGGAGAGATAAGGGTTTTGAGTGGACACATGTCATTATCTCATTAAAGAGTCATTTGAAATTCCAGAGAGATGACCGTCCGATTTAAAATGAATTTTAAAAGTCAAAAACCAATCTCAACCGTTCGATTTTATTATACCAGCATGAAAACAAATAATCCAAACATCGTGATAACATCACGACGTGTATATCTCTAATCTGGACCAGATCAGCATGGAGCTGACCAGCTCGAAGATAAACAGCTGACTTTGCCATTATCTGTTTGAATTATTTTGTTTCCCCTGAACAAATGCATGCAGAACACAGTCATGAAATATCCAAGAGACCTAAAATGTTTCTAAAGTAAGAAAAATTAGCGTCCGATAGAGGCTTGGTGATGATGTCAGCAACTTGTCGATCTGTTGGCACATGCTCTACTCAAATATATTTCTTTAACACATTATGTCGATATGCTTGGTCCTGGAGTGCAGCACGGGGTTCTGAGTGATCGCGATGGCACTCGTGTTGTCACAAAATATGGGTGCTTCCTGTGCATCAATGTCATAGTCTCTGAGCTGTTGTTGAATCCATAATATTTGAGCAACAGCTTCCAGTTGCGAGGTACTCTGCCTCAGCTGTGGACGTGGCTATCGATGTCTGTTTCTTGCTAAACCAAGATATTAGCCTATCACCCAAGAATTGACAAGTCTCACTTGTGCTGCGCCGTTCAATCTTACAACCTGCGTAATCTGCATCACTGTATCCAATCAAATTGAAACTTGAGTCTTTGGGATACCAAAGACCCACGTTCTGCTTGCTCTTTAAATATTTTAAAATGCGCTTAACAGCAATATAGTGTGACTGTTGATTCGCTTGGAACCTTGAACACATACAAATCGAGAACATAGTGTCCGGTCTGCTTGCGGTTAGGTACAATGGAGATCCAATCATCCCACGACACATTGTTACCTCAACTGCAGTTCCAGCTTCATCTTTATCCAGTTTGATGTATGCACTCATTGGAGTAGCCATTGATGAACACTTTTTCATCCCAAACTTCTTGAGAAGTTCCTTGGTATATTTAGCTTCATTGATGAAGATCCCATCCTCAAGCTGTTTTACTTGTAAGTCTAGGAAAAATTTTAGCTCCTCCATCATGCTCATCTCGAATTTGTCCTGCATTAGCTTGGAAAATCTATCGCAAAGCTTAGGATTAGTTGATCCAAAGATAATATCATCAACATAAATTTGTACTACAAGACGTGATCATTCTTAACAAATTTAAACAATGTCTTGTCAACAGATCCTATAACAAAATTATGATTATCAAGAATTTGGACAGTGTATCATATCGAGCTCTGGGAGTTTGTTTCAGGCCATACAGAGCTTTATCAAGCTTATACACAAAGTTTGGTCTGGTATGATCTACAAAGCTAGGAGGTTGTGTAACATACACTTCCTAATTGAGAATGCCATTTAAGAATGCACTTTTGACATCCATCTGATAAACCTTGAAGTTCTTATATGCGCCATATGCAAGAAAGATGCGAATGGCTTCTAGTCTAGCTACAGATGCAAAAGATTCTTCGAAGTATATCCCTTGTTCTTGCCAATAACCCTGAGCTACTAGCCTAGCCTTGTTTCGAACTACGTTGCCATCTTCATCGAGTTTATTCCTAAAGACCAATTTGGTACCTATAATGTTTTGATCATCAGGTCTAGGAACTAAATGCCATGCTCTACTTCGTTCGAATTGGCTAAGTTCTTTTTGCATTTCTTCTATCCAGATCGGGTCCACTAAATCATCTTCTACCTTCTTAGGTTCTATATGTGAAATGAATGCAGAATTAAAAATTCGCTTATCATATGACCTCTTGTCCTAACGGGTGCAGTAGGATTAGCAATGATCAGCTCAGGTGGATGATTTTTATTCCACCGAAAACTTGGTCCATGTGAGGTTGAAGCTTCATTCTGTTCCCATTGCGTGCCTACTGGATCATCTGGAATACTACTTGTTGGATTTCCACTTGTTATGATTGGCTCATCAGCTTGTGCATGTTCTCCACCAGCTTGAACGTGAACTGGATCAGCTTGTGCAATATCTCGAATATGTATGTTTGTAATTGGCATGTCCAGTGCGTGCTGGTCATCAACTTGACATCTGTTTTGTGCCTCATCGTCACTCGATTCATCCAGAATAGTAGATTCCAGAAGAGTTCACAAATCATTTAGCTTTGAAGCTGATGTTGATCTAAAGCTGGTTTCATCAAACACCACGAGAGCTGATTCTTCAACAGTCAGCATTCTGTTGTTGAACACTCTGTATGCTCTGCTCATAGCTGAATATCTCAGAAATATACATGCATCAGATTTGACATCAAAAACTTTTAAATACGTTTTGTTGGGATCGTTTTTAGGGGGGGTGTTCATGAGTTCTGCCACAACTTACGTAGGCTCTCACACTACCCAAACACCAAACCCGTAAGTTACGTGCATTTAAAAAACTTACAAGTTGAAAACCAGCACGCAAACAGAAACCAGATCGTTGTGAGGCTGGAATAAGGCTCTGCGAGCTGGTCCAGATTACCAGCTGCTCTGTGAGCTGGTTCAACACAAGCAGTCTGGTTTCTTACATCTTGAGCTGCAATAGCTCAGTGTTTTTGAATGTTTGTTCACCATGATACAGATTGAGTAATGAATTAATGCGGAAATAACTCAAGCTGAACTCTTATGTTCGGAAGCCTTTAATAAGTTTTATGCGTTATAAACAAATATGCAATGCGTGAACGTAAATGTATAAAACAGTAAAGAAACACGCTGCGATTTTTTCATGAAAGTTCGAAGTTGAATCTCCTACGTCTCCCCTTCTTTTGCAATCTGGAAGGATTCCACTAGAAGGCTTTGATTACAGCGACCCTTCGCTGAAACCCACTCCTACGACCAGCAGCCGCAAGAACTCCTAGCAACACCACTGCACACTAATCCTGCAAGCTGTGTGTCTAACATAACTTCTTTTATGCCTCAGTGAGAAAGGCTACACACACTTCTTTAACGTCTCAGTGCGAAAGACAACTAGACTTGTTTAACGTCTCTGTCCAAAGACTACAATGGAGAGTTTATATTTATGATTCACTCATTTTTCTGTTTCGCTCAACTCATGTTGGAAAACGGTGGCGGATCCGGATCCCGTCTCCCGGCGGCGCAGCGGAAGTTTAAAATTAAGCGCAGGGATACGTTCAATACAATAAAATCAATACTATAAACCATTCATAGGATGATTTTCGGGGTGTTACCTTGCTGGCGTCTAGGCGCCTGGCTCCAACCAGAATCACAGGGAAACTGGCTCTTGTCGGTAGACGGCGGTAGATCGTCAATCAGGTCCACGACCAGAATTGATCTTCCTCCAATCAGCCTGCACTAGAAAGCTGATGCATTTTATCACGAACGAAATCACCTCGTCGCACTGATCAGAACAAGTCTAATCACGCGATGATCGGACGGCGGCGGCGCGGCGGTGGGCGGCGACCGTGCGTGAGGTTGGTGGAGGAGGGGCGGCGGCTTCTCAATATTGGAGGCTAGGTTTAGGTTGTAATTAGTGTAGTGATTAAGCCCTAGACACAACCCATAAATATAAGTCATTCATGGGCTTGAACCGGCCCAATGGACTTGGGTCCAAACTAGGTCCATGTGAACATTCGGTTCGTTTAATTCACTGTTGTTTCATCATAACTCCGATCGACGATCAGATCGGACCGACCGACTCAGTTTCCAAAACTGAACATTATGATGTGAAAAACAATTTTTCAGATACCTAGTCCAAAATGACAGTTTTGCCCCTCAACACGACCGACTCAGTTTCCAAAACTGAACATTATGATGTGAAAAACATTTTTTCAGATACCTAGTCCAAAATGACAGTTTTGCCCCTCAACATTGGGAAATCGTAATTTCACCCCTGTTGAGTTTTAGGAAGTCGCACTCCCTAAAATCCTCTTCCTATGCTCAACATATTGAGCTCAGTTTCCATGCGGGAATCACGAATCCAGTACTTGTGTGACCCTCAATAGTTCAGGGATACAGCTAGCCGTGGGCCCATAACCATTGTGGCTCCGAAATCATAATTTCGGACTTGCTCAACGGATCATGGTAAAGCGCCTAGCAACATTGCCCCATGGTCCACTAGGTATCACTGATAGTGCCTGCAAGAACCAGTTGGTCGTGGTTAGCGTACAGTACGGTCCTTTCAACACATATATCCCGATCAGATCAACGACCATTGGTAAATCGAGAGTCGCTAGAGATCCGATAACTATGCATACATCTTGGAGATCGAATAGTGACATCGCGAGTGTAACTAGGTAAACCCATTTACCTAAAACTCTTCTAGTACTCTGGCCAGAGATTTATACACTATTATCCCCTCAGATAGCATAGGATATCCACGCGTGTAAGCGAGCGGTGAATCCTCGACAACGAAGCATCGACTCCTACATGCATCGAGGTCTCACCCAACCCCGCCGCCTAATGACCCCAAGTGAGTCGGCAAACGGGTCAAAGTGAGACGCCTATCATGTAGAGTCTCAATGACGTTTCGAGTCGTGAGTACTAATCAGTACAACCAAGACCTCGGACTTATCCACTCGGCAAATGGAAAACCACTTGGAAAGTCCGAACGAGGGTAGTTCGATAGATCACCAGGTCACTATCTATCTGCATGCTCAGAACATCACAATGTTACCTACCAATGAAACATGGTACTTCGTCGCAGATACTAGTCTCAAGCTCGGGCGGCCTTATCCTCATTTTGACGGCCCAATCGACTAGGAACTAATTCAGAATACACAGTGACTATTAGATGTGTTTTATGATAGCCGTCATACCCACTATCACATCTAACATACACTATGGTGTATTCTAGGTCTTTATCCAACACAATTGTTAACATTATATAAACATAATGAAGATAAAGAATGCCATAAACAAATGCGAATATCATATATAAAGACTGTCATATAGAAGAGTCTATAAACCCACACGCCACAAGTTGGCTAGTTGGGCATCTACTCTAACAATCTCCCACTTGCCCTAAAGCCAACTACTCATCAGACGCAGTCCCATTGTTTCGCGATATTTCCAAAACAAATACTGGAGACTCTTGTGGTCCGAATACACCACAAACTGCTCGCCAAAATGATAGTGGCGCCAAATCTTCAAAGCAAAGACCACGACTGATAGCTCTAAATCATGAACTGGGTATCGAGTCTCATGCGGTTTCAACTGCCGAGAAGCATAAGCAATGACTCGACCATTCTGCATCAACACACAGCCCAATCCATTGAGCGAAGCATATGAACAAACAACAAAATCACCTGAACCAGACGGCAAAGCTAACACAGGCGCAGAAGTTAGCTTCTCCTTGAGCAACTGAAAACTGCTCTCACATTGCTCAGTAAAAAACAAAACGCTTGTCCTTCTCGGTCAACTGCGTCATCGCCTTAGCTATACTAGAAAATCTCTCGATAAAACGACGATAATAGCCAGCCAGACCCAAGAAACTACGAATCTCCGACACATTCCTGGGACGCTCCCAATTGACAATAGCTTTTACCTTACTGGGATCCATAGAAATCCCATCTGCTGAAATCACATGACCAAAAACACAACTCTATCCAACCAGAACTCGCACTTAGAAAACTTAGCATACAGCTGCGAGTCTCGAAGAGTTTGGAGAACAATCCTCAAATGCTCCTGGTGCTCCATTAGAGTTTTCGAGTACACCAAGATATCATCGATAAACACAATCACAAACTGATCAATGAACTCTCGAAAGACTCTATTCATCAAGTTCATGAAAACTGCAGGGGCATTCGTCAAACCAAAAGGCATAACCAGAAACTCATAATGCCCGTACCTCGTACGAAATGCATTTTTCGCAACATCTTGCTCTCTAATCCGCAACTGATGGTACTCGGACCGTAAATCGATCTTCGAATACATGGCAGAACCTTGCAACTGATCGAACAAATCATCAATCCTAGGCAAAGGGTACTTATTCTTCACAGTAGCCTTATTCAATTGGCGGAAATCGATGCACATCCTCATTGTGCCGTCCTTCTTCTTCACAAACAAAATCGGAGCTCCCCAAGGCGACATGCTAGGCATAATAAAACCTTTCTCCAGCAAGTCGTCAAGCTGCACCTTAAGCTCCCTCAACCCTGCAGGTGCTAAACGATACGGTGCGAGCGAGATCGGAGCTGGGCCATGCACCGGCTCAATGCTAAAGTCGATCTCCCTTTTCGGAGGAAAACCAGGAATCTCCTCAAATACATCGGGGAAATCACGAGAAACTGGAACACCACTAAGCTCCACACCCGAAGAAGAAGATGCGTCCAACGCATAAATCATAAATCCAGCGTTCTCTAAAGACAACAGACTAAACATCTCCATCGCAGAGACCAAAGGAATCTTCGACTGGGAATCATGGCCATAAAAGTTCCACTTCTCGCCAAACTAAGGCCTAAGACGCACAATGCCATGGAAACAATCCATCGAGGCCCTAAAACTCGACAACACATCCATTCCCACTATACAGTCGAAATCCCATAACACCAAACGAATCAAATTCGCTACTAAAACATTCTCACCAAACCTCAAAATGCCATTCAACAAAACCTCTCGGGAGTACAGGCTCGCGCCCGCCGGAGTTGCAACAGAGGCAACATCGCTCAAAGGTGTGGTATGCAAACCATGCTTAACCACAAATGCATCAGAAATAAACGAATGCGATGTGCCAGTATCAAACAATACTAGAGCAGGAAAATAAAAACAGAACAAGTACCTGAAATCACTCCGCTCGGCGTGCCCTCCACTTACTCCCTCGTAATGGCGTTCACCTGGGCTTGCTGGGGAACTGAGAAATGTTGCTGGGAATACTATCCGAAATGCGACGGACCAAGCTGCTGAAACGGCCTAAACTGCATCTCTCCCACACTAGACTGAGGCACCGGAAACGAACGACCTCTAGAAGATCCACCACGACCCTGAGGTGAAACTGCAGCTTGCTGAGATCCAGCCAACGGACAAACTCTTGTAAAGTGCCCACACTGTCCACAGATGTTGCACGAACCCTGCACTCCAACACACTGGGTCGAAGGGTGCTTGCCTCCACAAAAACCACAAAACTCTGCCCTAGGGGTACCACTACTAGAACTACCAGAATCAGAAGAACTAGAACCTGCTGAGGCACCGGAAACGAACGACCTCTAGAAGATCCACCACGACCCTGAGGTGAAACTGCAGCTTGCTGAGATCCAGCCAACGGACAAACTCTTGTAAAGTGCCCACACTGTCCACAGATGTTGCACGAACCCTGCACTCCAACACATTGGGTCGAAGGGTGCTTGCCTCCACAAAAACCACAAAACTCTGCCCTAGGGGTACCACTACTAGAACTACCAGAATCAGAAGAACTAGAACCTGTCTTCTTCTTGAACTGGTGGCCACGAGGCCTAAACCTCTGGCGTCCCAACTGCTGAGCTAACTTCTGCTGTTGGGGTGGATGAGATGACTGAGACGACTGAGAAGGTTGCACTCCCTGAACCACTGGATGACTACTCTGCACCACCTGCGGCCTAACACGAGACTGACGATTCCTCATACCCTCCTCAATGTCTATCGCACTGTCCACCGCCTCCGCATAGCTCTTTGGTGAACTCTCCAAAACCAAAAAATACAACTCCTCATTCAGCCCCTCAAGAAACCTAGTTCTCTTTGCTCTCTCTCGGCCAGCAACATGCGGCACATACACAAGAAGGGAAGAAAACCTACGGGCATACTCTCTCGCAGACATAGATCCTTGCTCCAAGTTATCAAACTCATGCTCACGAGCGTTCACATAGGACTCTGGGACATACTCTTGACGAAAAGCTGCGCAAAAACTGTCCCAAGAAATCCCTACTCCAGTCTCTTCCAAAGTCCTCGAAGCGCCTCTCCACCAACCCACCGCACCTTTCCTCAACTGAAAAGTAGCCAGACTCAACTTGAGTTCGTCATCATACTGCACACAATTAAACAAACCCGTGACATGCTGCAACCACGAATCTGCATCAGCACTAGACTCATCCCCATTAAAAACCTGAGGATTCATACGCTGAAACCTCGCCATAACGAGTTCCATATCGTTCACACGAGCAGCCAACTCGTCAACCTCATCCTCAGCTCGCCCACCGCGTCCATGGATGGGAAAACTACGCTGATCACCTTCGGTCTGACCTTCTGACTCTTCTGGAATCTGCCCTCTACCTCTACCCCTACGTCTAGGCGGCATCTAAGAAACACTAAGAGGGTAAGGTCACAACAGAACTAATACAGCACAATTAAATGCAGAAAATAGATCACATAATCAAGTACATGCAACACACAAAATCAAGTACATGCAACACACAACACTGTGCCTAGACTCAGTGTGATCAACAGAAATCGAGCTTATCCCAGCTTAAGCTCTGATACCAAAGATTTCAGGCCTCGTGCACAAATCAGAGCAAAACCACATAAAGCACAACGCGGAAGCAATAAAATAGTGGCAAATTTTTTGCTTTAGGCCTGACGATTTAAAATATATAATTTAAAATACAACCATACTTAAAATATCCCAGTTTACAAACACTCAGTACAACAATACAACATTTAAGAAACTACAAATACTACAGCAGGCAACTGAATCCCACAAGCACAGGGCATTCCCCGGCTGACAGTACTAGTACATATATGCTATACGCTAACTGGGAAACTCTATCCACCTCCTGGGGCACCTCCAACTGGGTCAAAGCCACGACCAGCAGAGAGACCTGGAAATCCTGAAACAACACAAAGGCAACAAACACAAGCCCCAGAGGACATCGGGGTCAAACCCCAATACGTAGAGCAACTGAAAAACAGCAATAGACAGCAACAGATTAAATGCAGATGCTATGCATGAGGAACAGGGCAACAGCCGAAGGCTACAAACACAGCAGGGAGCCAAAGAACTCAGGCATAGATCAACAGCTAACAACAGATTCTGCAAAGATAGTGGCCACGGTGTGTGTACAATCATATGGGAATTACCCACTCATCTCTACACCACACCCAATACCAGATGCTTCACAACTGCTCAACCTGCCGTTGCCCAGCTCATGAACTGTGGTAGTTAAACACTCGGCTCATAGTGGCTAACTAAACCCAGCAGGGAGATGAGAGTGCGGTATTGCCGCTCGCCCTCGCATCCTGGCACGCAACAGAACAGTCCAACAACGAAAGGCTACAAGATCTGAACTGGATATGACAGATGTGTATGTAATGCAACAGCTTGCCATATAAACCACAGAACATATGCAAGTAACAACAATACAGAGCAGACACAGCATTACACATAATATCCATTCCAAATCCACGCTGTAAGACAAGCTCACATCCGTACCTCAAACCTTCTGTGCTACAATTACCACAACAGATTGCCACAATGAAGTCCCGAGCACACAGATCTGCCACCTGCTCAACGGCAACATACAAAACCTCAGGGACCGAAGCACATGAAACAACAGCTGGGAGTTACGGACTCCACCAGCGCTACCCTACCTCTCTAACGCAACAGAAAGCTTTAAACAAAGCTTAAATGTAGGATCTATACTTACCCCAAAAAGTTAGGACGGAATGCTAACAGACTACACAATGGAGATATCTTTGCACACCTCACCAGCTTCAAGCAAACGTCCGAAAACAATATCCAAACGAAGCGTCTCAACAATAGGAGTCCAACGCCACCACTCTTACTTCAATCGGAGCTGTCTACCGTCGGCAATCGAAGAAGATAAGGTTCGGTGAACAGTAACTAGGGTATCGCGACAGAGCTTGCTATCGGGAAATATTCTAAGTGTCGGGAACAATAATAGAGAACAAGGCCAAGATCCCTATTTAAATCCCACTACTGACAGAAACTGGGAATAGATCCACCAAAAACTTAAGTTATCACAACTGATATTCCCGCTAGATCCAGATCTCTCAACAGATCTCTATCTATGTCAATACAGATCTCTACTAACTCAAACGACGACGCAGAGAACTACTGTCGCAACTGGACACGTCACCCGCTACTCATTGCTGAACAACTAACCAACATCTGTTCGCAACGCAACAACAGATCTCTCACACAGCTGAGAGCTAACGCAACCCACAGCTGAATCTTCTCCGCTAATCCAAAACGCTGTCGTTCCAACTAATCCAAATGACGACGTATAAGCACCCGCTACAAAACTGTTGGTGATCCGGATCCGCCCCCCGGCGAGGCAGCGCAAGAACATAGAATTAAAGCCGGGATACGATCAATACGAAAAATTCAATAACAAACTACGACATTCATAGGATGTTTAGGCGATTATCTTGCTGGCACTTGTGCCTGGCTCCAACCGTAGTTACAATAACGTCGGCTCTTCTCGGTAGATTGCGGTAGATATCGCCAATCCGGTCCACGACCAGAAACGAGATTCCTTCGTCAGCCTGCACTAGAAGGACTGACGAGATCAGCACGAACGGATTCTCCTCTTTGAGTTGGCCGGAAACGAATTTCCGGCGAAGACGGGTGGCG
>KV008383.1:42269-61078 GCA_001598015.1 Dorcoceras hygrometricum
TTTATCGAATAAACATTTATCTTGATATGAGTTTTAAATGAAATTTAAAACGAGGGATTTTATTTTTGAAAAATTTTGGTCTCATGCATATTTAAATCTAATTTAATGCATGCAACATGCGGATTCAATCTATATATCAACATATATAAAGTAACATTGGGATGATCGATCGCGAGAGCTATGCGGTCCGTGGTTGCCAGCCACGGACCTGGGTCCAATCCTAGGGGTAATGCAATATGCAATGCAATCCTATTACAAAGCTTTCCGGTTTTACAGATCTTCGGTCTTCAATATCATGATCGTCATCGTCCATCGTCTTCGGATGTCCTCCCACTAAATCTAGTAATTTACATTTAAATTAACTATGACAAATAAGGGATACATTTATCAAGGGGTGGGAACGGGCCACAAACAGGCCCACTTTAAATGATAATCAAATATATAAAAACCGAAATCATATAAAACCTATTGCATACACCTAACACATTGGGCACGGCTCTCGATCACCCCAATCATGCAATTAATCTAATTAACATGCATAATTTAAATAATCAAATTATTTATCGTAAAATCATATTCTAATTACGAAATCGTATTTTATAATAAAATCGTATTTTGCCTATAAAACAAATTTTATCAACAAAATCATATTTTATTACAAAATCATATTTCATAATTAAAATCACATTTTACTAATATTAACTGTATCAATATTGGGCTTAAAACAATTCTAGGCCCAAAAACTTAAATTTTCAAAATCGAACAAAAAGGGCCCGATTTCGCATACCGGCCCGAAAACTTCACGGGCTGCCCGGGACAAGCCCGAACCAAACCCTAGAAGAGATCAGACCAGCCGTCACGACATCGCCGGAGACTCGCCGGAGCGGCGGCTGGCGACGGCGGCGCCACCTCGACAATCTCGCACGCCGCAAGGGCGCATAGCGCGGAGCAAAGGGCGCGCGATCGCGCGCATCATCGCGCGACTAGCGGCGCAACGCTGCTCGACGACGGGCCGGCCAGCATGCAGCAATTACGCGCAACCAGCGGCGCACATCAACAGCGTCTGGCCACCAATCGCCGCAACGTTTTGCGCATATCAGCGGCGCCATCACGCGGCGCGCTCGCGCGGCCAGCTTCCATCGCATCACTCCCTCGCGCGACCAGCGGCCGGCAACCCGTGCAACGTCTTGCGCCACACCAACAGCCTCCACGCGTGAGCCAGCAGCATCAACCCTCGGCAGCTTGCGCAACCAGTGCGCGTCATCGAGCGCGCTCGCGCGCGCGGGGAGGGTTCGCCGCCATGCGCGGTGGCACCGATGCCGGAGTGAAAAATTCGTTGTTTCGATTCTGAAAAACGAAGGTTAGATACAATTATGGCATCAATCGTATGATCAGATCCAAAAAACACTGGCTTTGATACCACTGTTGGTGATCCGGATCCGCCCCCCGGCGAGGCAGCGGAAGAACATAGAATTAAAGCCGGGAGACGATCAATACGAAAAATTCAATAACAAACTACGACATTCATAGGATGTTTAGGCGATTAACTTGCTGGCACTTGCGGCGGCGGCTAGAGAGAGGAGGGGAGGGGCGGCCACTACTAGTTAGGGTTTGCTTGTTATGAGTCAAATGTTTAAGTCTTGGTTTGAGCTTAATTAAATAAGCTTAAGCGTTGGACTTGGACCGGCCCAACGGGCCCGGGTCCAACGATGAACATTCAGTTCATCTCCACCACCGAGACTTCATTATAACTCCGATCACCGATCGGATCAGACGGATCGACTCAGTTTCCAAAACTGAATGCTATGATCTAAAAAACCGTTTTTCAGAACCCCAGTGCAAAATGACCGTTTTGCCCCTCAACAGCGGGAAACCCCGGTTTGACCCTTGTTGACTTTTAGGAAGTCGCACTCCCCAAAATCCTCAACAAATTGAGCTGAGTATCCGTGCGGGAATCTCGAATCCAGTACTTGTGTGACCCTCAATGGTTCAGGGATACAGCTAGCCGTGGGCCCACAACCATTGCAGCTCCGGAATCACAATTCCGGACTTGCCCATCGGATCATGGTAAGAGCGTCTAGAAACATCGCCCCATGATCCCCTAGGTATCACTGATAGTGCCTGCAAGAACCAGTCGGTCATGGTTAGCGTACAGTACGGTCCTTTCAATCCATATATCCCGATCAGATCAACGACCATTGGTAAATCGAGAGTCGCTATAGATCCGATAGCTATGCATACATCTTGGAGATCGAATAGTGACATCGCGAGTGTAACTAGGTAACCACATTTACCTAAAACACTTCTAGTACTCTGGCCAGAGATTTATACACTATTATCCCCTCAGATAGCATAGGATATCCACGCACGTCTGCGAGCGGTGAATCCTCGACAACGATGCATCGACTCCTACATGCATCGGGGTCTCACCCAATCCCGACGCCTTATGACCCCAAGTGAGTCGGAAAACGGGTCAAAGTGAGACGCCTATCATGCAGAGTCTCAATAACGTTTCGAGTCGTGAGGACTAATCAGTACAACCAAGACCTCGGACTTATCCACTCGACAAATGGTAACCACTTGGAAAGTCCGAACGAGGGTAGTTCGATAGATCACCAGGTCACTATCTATCTGCATGCTCAGAACATCACAATGTTCCCTACCAATGAAACATGGTACTTTGCATCGCAGATACTAGTCTCGAACTCGGGCGGCCTTATCCTCATTTTGACGGCCCAATCGACTAGGAACATGTTTAGAATACATAGCGACTATTAGATGTGTTTCATGATAGCCGTCATACCCACTATCACATCTAACATACGCTTAAGTGCATTCTAGGTCTTTACTCAACGCAATTGTAAATCATTACACACATAATGAAAGTAAAGAACGCCATATAAAAGAATGCGAATATCATATATATAAAGACTGTTTCATACAAGAGTCTATAAACCCACACGCCACAAGTTGGATAGTTGGGCATCTACTCTAACAAAACACGCTAGGCAACATCTGAATGCTCACGATATCAGACTTCTCCTCAAAACTGGAGACCAACAATCCAACGACAACTGCTGATGTCACCACTGCTGAACGCTAGCAATCAGCGATGACCCACGCTCACTACTGATCGCTGAATTCAATTCCTCAGCTGTCCAGAATTGCTCCAAGGACTAAACAAAACCCGAGAGCTTCTCCAAGCATAACATATCAAAGCTGATCTCGATAAAACCCGATTAATTAACTCAATTAATCTTATCATCTTTCGGGTCTCACACCTTTTGGGACCCACACTTGGATAATATTAACGTTTTTACCAGTACGTGGATCAAAACATGTGTGTGGTCCATGTGTGTTCTTTGATCTGGATTGAGTTTGATGAGCAAAGTATATGCCGTTCAATCTGGGTTTATAATATCGAGGCTGTATTGCCTGTCCTTCAAAGAAGCGTGAGAAAAATGGCTTTGCTTTCTACCACCAGATTTGGGTTTAACCCTCAGCTGTTCAACTCTTGTTTTTAGCCAGCTTTCCCGAGGATTCTCAGGAGCAGTATACCCCAACCCTCAAAATCTTCCTTGCCAGATTGGAGGTTTAGCTGTCATCTTTTATTCAACAGATTGTTTGATGGATCTGGATAACAGATCCAGATATGAGTTTTGAATTACACAAAACCTGTTATTGTGTTTCTAACATTTCTACGTAGTGTACAGCGCTAAACAGAAGATGCAATCAGCTGTTGCAAGCATTCATCAGTTGCAAGCAATCAGCTGTTGCAAACAGAAGTCAAGTCATATCAGATGTTGATCAATAGAGGCGAATCAGCTGTTGGAACGACGAACAAAAGATGATGCTGATGCTCATGTGAAGACAAAAACAGAGAAAATAACAGAGGGAAGAAAAGTAGAAGAACGAAGCAGTGACCACCATTAGAGAGGAGCTTACTATGAGCGTCGACTGTTGAGTTCTAATCAGCTTTTCTAGAAGAATATTCCCAGTGTGTGAGATTTATTATTTCGAGAGTTGTTCTTACACTGTATATCTCACACACAGAGATTCATTCACATTCTTGAGAGTTGAGCGATATTGTATAGTTAATGAATCTCAAACCCAAAACGCAAAATCAGATCCTGTCCAAGCACGAAGACGTTAAACTCTGTGTTTGTAGCCTTTCTCACTTAGGCGTAAAACAAGTGAGTGACACAGCCGAGGGCTGGTGTAAAGTCTAGGAGTTCACCTGGAGCGAGGCTCGGTGATTGGGTCTGCGGATCAAATTCTTCTAGTGGAACCTTCATGAAAAGGAAGAAGGGGAGACGTAGGATATTTATATCCGAACTTCCATAAACAAACAGCTGGTCCATTTCTTTAAGCTTTCCGCATAAGCACTTTAATTTAGCACGCATACATTTCAGAATGCACACTTGCACAGTATCATATGTTTGTGTTGGTTTTAAAATTAGGATTCAGTTCTGGTGTTTTCCGCATGTTTTATTACATACCAGATATGTCTCCGGTGCTCATGTTTAATGTTCAAGAACCATGAGCTATTGTAGCTCCTTTATAGCAGCGCAAAATTTTTATGTAACAGTAGCAGCGCTCACTCTTTACTTTTAGGATCAGATCTCTCGTGTTGTGTTTTTTATTTTATTGCATTGGTAAGATCTGATCCTTCGGTCCTAACATTGTTCCTCTACGGACTGTCCCATGCTGGATTTTACAAATTCATTGTTTGATGTTTTTTTCTAGCCAGCTGTGGGGTACTACTGGTTTCTGCTGGACTACTATCATTGCCATCATAGCCTAAACCAGATTTGTTACCACTTGGCTTCATGGCTCCATTCAGTTTATCCAAGAAAGCAGAAGACCTGGTCCAGAAGCTTATTATACCAGCTAAACGCTGATTCTCATAGAGCATCTCCTGTGACCTGCTTTTCAACTCCTCATTCTTAGTAGCAAGCTTACTAAGAGCATCTTGCATATGACTTGAGCTAACCAGCTCAACTTTTGTTGCACAACTCTCTCTTTCAGCTTGGACTTCCTCGAATGATTGATAAAGCTTCTTGTACTCTTGAACCATGTCATTAAGTGCTGTGAAAAGGTCCTTACGTGTGAATTCTAATTGGAAAAATCGTATACCTTATCAGTGTCATCAACCATGAGAGACCGTACTTCATCCTCCCTTTCACTGGATGAGGATGTTTCAGAGCTGGATTTCTCTGAATCTGAATCAGCCCATGCACTCTTGTTCTCTTCAGCGACCATTGCTTTCTATGTTCTCTTCTTCCTGTAGAGCTTCTTCTCCTTTTTTCCTTGTTGGTACTACGATCTGGTTGCTTCTTTGCATCCAGCTTTGGTTTCCTACAGTCAGCCATGAAGTGATCAGGCTGCCACAGTTATAACACTTGTCATCATAAGGAGACTTAAAGTTCTTTTTAGGAGAATCAAAAGAGGAAGGTTTAGGATTATTCTTCCGCATAAATTTCTCGAATTTCTTAATGAACAAGGACATAACATCCTTGCTCAGCTCCTCAGCTGATCTGCTGCATGTAGAGCATGGACTCTGATCTGGAATTGTTTCTGCAAGAGCTCTACTTGGTTGAGATGTAGAAGGCTCAGATTATGCTCTTGTCTCCAACTCGAACTCATATGCCTTCAGATTGGCGAACATGTCATGCAGCTCCATCTTTTTCAAGTCCTTAGATTCTCACATGGCCATGGTCTTCACCTCCCATTCCTTGGGCAGTGCACACATGACTTTTAGGGCCAACTCCCTGTTGCTGTAAGATTTGCCCAATCTGGTTAACTCAATCACCAGTGAGTTGAACCGTTCATCAAATTCTGCCATGGTCTCCTCATGCTTCATTTTGATTAGTTCAAAATTTTGTAGGGCCATGGTCAATTTGTTTTCTTTGGTTTCCTCGTTGCCCTCACATATCCGGGTCAGCTTTTCTCAGATTTCTTTAGCAGTTGTGCAAGTCTGGATTTTGCTAAACATATTATTGTTTAGCATCTTGTATAGGATGTCCTTAGCGACATTATCCAGATTTGCTTTCTTCTTATCCTCGGATTTCCATTCCATCCTTGGCTTTTCTGTCCACTGAGGCGCACCATATGATATAGGTATTGTTGTGTTTGGTCTCATGATCTTTATGGGCTCGTTAGTGATCACAAACCACATGTCGTCATTTTGTGCTGCCAGGTGAGCTTGCATACGGATTTTCCATACATCGTACTCCTCCTTGGAAAAAATAGGAATATTGTTGTGAGAAATCGACATAATTAATGAATATGAATAAACATGCCATTCAAACACCGAGAAATCGAGTCTGGTACCACTTGATAGGATCGGAAAACAAGCTTGGGAGTTCCGAGAGGGGGGGATGAATGAACTCCTTTGCTACTTTTTAATTAAAAAGATGATTTCAAAACTTTTACAGCTCGTAACTAACCTTTAAGACAAGTTAACAGCTTGGAGGATTCTCAGTGATTGCTGTTGTCTCGTGTAATAAAATGTTTTATGCGGAAAGAACACGATTCAGCAGTGAACAGTTAAATGAGTAAATATAAATGATAGAGTCGAGAGGTTTGTTTCTGTAAGTTCGGAGTTCAATGTCCTACGTCTTCCCTTCTTCCTCAACCGAAAGGATATCCACTAGAAGATTTGATTTATACAACTCCTTGTACAAACCCGATCCAACATTCAACAGCTTCAAGAACTCCTAGCACTCAACCAAGAACACAGACACACGATCTGGTTCGAAATACAATGTACACAGCTCTAAGCTGGTTGTGCAAATCTAGCACTCAACACTCTCTGTTTATGATTTAGTGATGGCTCAACACTACAGAGTGTGTGTACAAGTGCTTGTGTGACACAAAGAATCGAATAAGAAATCTATGTGCATGTGTCACTAGCTGTGAGATGGTTCGACAGATAAACTCTGTTTTGCTCTTGGAAATTTGTAAGTTCGTAAGTCGTTTGTTTCGTGATCGGTAACTCCTTCATACCTACTCTGCTCTTCTCTTTATACCCTTTGGATACAACAGTAAAAAATGTTATCAGTATACACGCCGAATGTATCCAAATTGAAATTTATGCGGCGACATAAATTCTTGTACGGTATACGTACATCTATATTAATTGAATTTTAGCATACTCTGCGCCGTCTTCAGTTCACACCAAGTCTCTGTATATCTGAAGTTAGCTTAAATTTGTTCCAACGACTACAAATCAATACAGAGATGTCAAACGCATCACACAGGTGTATTACCATAAAATACTAATGTATATATCCACAAAATGCTGTATAAAACACCACCCCCAACCACCCCTTAGGTTAAAGCAAATACCTAGGGTTAAAATTTTATCTGAAGCTTTACGAAAACCTCAAAACATTCTGAAATTCATTAGCTAAGTTATCCTAACTTAGCTGGTTTCCCGATCTGGTTTCTGTAAATTGAACTGTTTTTCTAGTCTGGTTCTTAAGTTGGTCAGCTCCATTGTGCTCTGAACTGATCTGATCTTGTCTTTGTTCTGTACTGAACCAAATAACGATCTTTGTACACTTTACTCTGTAACTAGATAATGTATGTATAACAATCTTCGAGCTGGTTTATTCAAACTGGTCTTCCTGCTGGTATGTTATGCCACTTTACGCTCCGAGCTGTTCTCTCAACTATTTCAAGCCGATTGTTCTATCTGCTCTTCTATACTAATGTGACCTGATCTGTTCATCTGATTTGTCTTTAACCAGCTTGACTGAATTACCTTAGTTGGTTTGTCCTTTGACCAGCGTAACTGAATACACCGAGTTGGTTTGTCCTTAACCAACTTAGCTCTGCTCTGATCTGATTTCTATATCCAACGCTGTAAGCTCCGTTCAGATCTTGTACCTCTGAGCTGATTAATCTCTTTTTATTTTTCTTCACCAAAACTTATGAAATTAACTCCAACACATGGCTATCGAATCTCTAGCGACTCTCGATTTATCAATGGTCGTTGATTCGATCAGGATATTTGAGCTGAAAGGATAATACTGTACACTAACCATGACTAACTGGTTCTTGCAGGCACTATCAGTGATACCAAGAGGATGATTTCTATATCCAACGCTGTAAGCTCCGTTCAGATCTTGTACCTCTGAGCTGATTAATCTCTTTTTATTTTTCTTCACCAAAACTTATGAAATTAACTCCAACACATGGCTATCGAATCTCTAGCGACTCTCGATTTATCAATGGTCGTTGATTCGATCAGGATATTTGAGCTGAAAGGATAATACTGTACACTAACCATGACTAACTGGTTCTTGCAGGCACTATCAGTGATACCAAGAGGATCATAGGGCGATTTTTGCTAGACGTTTTACCATGATCCGATGCGTAAGTCCGAAATGTGTTTTCGAAGTCACAAAGAGTTATGAGCCCACGGCTAGCTGTATTCCCTGAACCATTAAGGGTCACACAAGTATTGGTTTCTCAATTCTCGTACGGAGTTTATACTCAATTTGTTGAGTATAGTAGGAGGAAGGATGGAAGTGTGACTTCCTAAGATTAGCTTGGGTAAGTACAGCTTTCCTTAAAACTGATAGGGGCCTAACTGCTATTTTGGATTAGGTGGTCTGAAAAATTATTTTCACATCATAATGTTCAGTTTTGAAAACTGTGCAGATCGGGATTATGATGAATCCACAACGTTGGACTTGAAAACAATGTTCACTGGGCCTGGGCCTGACCTTGGCCCATTAACCTGATTTAAGCCCATGAAAAATCTTTAAATAGGGGCCTGGGAGTCATTTAGAAAGTCAAGTTGTGTTGACAAATCTCCTCCTCAGCTCCCCTCCCTTCTCCCCTCCTCACCTCCTCCTCCCGTCGCTGCTCTGCCGTCGCCACCGCCGTCGGAATTCATTCCGACCGTCTCGGCGTGGAGATTCCGTCCGCAGAACTTTTGCTGGTTTTCTAGTGCAAACCAATGAAGGAATTGAGATTTCGACCGTGGACCGGATTGGACGATCGGAACTGTTCAACCATTGAAGTCTATCTTCCTTTGTGGAATAGTCGGAGCCAGGCGCCTAGTTGGCAGAGGTAAATTCCCTAAACATCCTATGTATGTTTAGATATTAATTTTGTGTATTGAATTTATCGGGCTTCAACATTTTTAAACTTTCGCTGCACTACGGGAGCGGGATCCATATCAGCCGCTGCGCCAACATTATCAAGGCCCGAGATAACTTCTCTTGAGTGGTATAGTTCACCCCAGCTCCCTTCAAAGTGTTGGGTAGCGGCAGATTCGAATCTCACTCCCGGGGCACAATGTAAGTCTAAAATTTTTGTGCTCGGGAACGCTCATACGTGAATAAAAGAAACACTAAACATGCATATGATGTTTAGAAGATTTACCTTTGGCGTTTTGGCGTCCGGCTCCGACCAATCCGTAGAGGGAGGTGGTCTTTCAATGGTTGAACTTGAACAACGCCTAATCCAGTCCACGATCGGGATCTTAATTCCTTTGCTGATTTGCACTATAAAAACAACAAAAGTTTCACGGATGGAATATCCTTGCCAAGAAGGCCGGAACGGGATCCGACGGTGGCGTCGGATAGCGACGGTGGCGGGAGGAGGGACGGGCGAGAGTGGGAAGAGGGGAGGAAGTGAGTCAGTTGCTCAACTTAGTGCCTTTGAATAGCTCCTCCTATGCCCCTATTTATAGATATTTCATGGGTTTAAACTAGGTTAATGGGTACAGACCAGGCCCAAGCCCATCACACATTGATTTCAAGTCTATCATAGTGGTGTCATCATAATCCTGATCGACGATCAGATCGAATCGATCTGAAAAGTTTCTAAAACTGTACATTGTGATGTTAAAATAATTTTTCAAACCACCTAATCCAAAATAGAAGTTCCACTCCTATTAGCAAATATGGAAGTTCTACTCTCTTAGCTGATTTTGGAATTCATACTCATAACCTTCCTCCTACTATACTCAACACTTTGATGTACCATTTTCATACGAGAATTGAGAAACCAGTAATGTGTGACCCTCAATGGTTGAGGGATACAGTTAGCCGTGGGCTAACAACTCCTTGTGACTCCAAAAATACATTTTTGGACTTATCAAGCGTCTAGAAACATCCCATAGGTTTCACTAATAGTGCCTGCAAGAATCAATCGGTCATGGTTAATGTATGGTCTTTCATCTCAAATATCCCAATTGAATCAATAACCATTGGTAAATTGAGAGTCGCTATAGATTCGATAGACATGCATACATCTTGGAGATCAAATAGTGACATTGCATGTGCTACTAGGTAAACCCGTTTATATAAAGCACATCTAGTACTCTATAGAGATTTGTCACACTATTATATCCTCAGATAGTATTGGATATCCACGCACCAAGGCGAGCGGTGAATCCTCGACAACAAAGCATCAACTCCTATATGCATCGTGACCTCACCCAACCTCGCCACCTGCTGACCCTCATCGAGTCGATAAACTAGTCAAAGTGAGGCGACTATCATGTAGAGTCTCAATGATGTTTCAAGTAATGAGGGCTAATCTGTACAACCAAGACCTCGGACTTAATCCACTCGACAAATGATAACCACTTGGAAATACCGAATGAGGGTAGTTTGATAAATCTCCGGATCACTATCCATCATGCATGCTCAGAACATCTCCATGTTCCCTACCAATGAAACACGGTACGTTGCATTGCAGATGCTAGTCTCAAGCTCGGGCGGCCCCTATCCTCTTTTGTACGGTCCAATCGACTAGGAACGCATTTAGAACACACAATGACTATTGATGTGTTTTATGATAGCCATCAACCCACTATCACATCTAAAATACACTATAAATTCAGGTCTTTATCCAACAATTTTAAGCAATAAAATCAAAGATAAAGAATGCCATGTAAATATAAATTATATAAATGAATAAAGATCATTTTTACTATAGAGTCAACAAATCCGACTACCAACAGTTGGCTAGTTGGGAATCTAATCTAACACAAATCATGACTCACAAAATATATGGGTTGGTAAACCTATCCTTCTTATCAAACCAAGACCAAGCTGGCAGATTACGAGTTTACCGCTAAATATACAAATATTTGTTTCCCTAGCTCGGAATATTTAAGCATGGGAAGCTCCCCCAAATAATCATTTAGTTCTTTCAAAGCCTTCTCGCTGTGCTCATTCCACTCAAAATTTTTACCTTTCGGAGTATTTTAAAGAAAGGGAGGCTTTTATCAGTGGATTTGGATATGAATCGGGATATATCAGCTATCCTTCTGTTCAGCCTCTGAACTTCTTGAGTGTTGCTGAGATAACACATCAAGGCCAGAGCTTGCACCTTCAGAGTTGGCCTCGATCCCCTGACGAGTCACCATGTACCCTAAAAATTTCTCTGTCCAGGCTCCAAACAACACTTGCTATGGCTCAACTTGACTTGATATTCACGAAGCATGCAGAATGATTCCTCGACGTCGGCTATGAATTGTGCCTATGCTCGGGAATTCACCAAGATTTTGTCCATGTAGACTTCGACTTTCCTCCCGATCTGGCTTCAAAATACTTTCTCCATGAGCCTCTTATAGGTGGCTCAGGCATTCTTAAATCCGAAAGGTATAACAATGTAACAAAATGTCCCATCCGTCGTGATAAATCTGGCCTTACTTTGGTCTTCTTCGGCCAAAGGGATCTGGTGGTACCCTTGGTAAGCATCCAGGAAGCATAGAAATTCATGGCTACGGTGGGTCGACAAGTTGGTCTATACTTTGGAGGGGATAGCAATCCTTAGGGCAGTTTTTGTTTGAATCCCTAAAGTCAACACACATACGCCACTTACACATCGCCTTCAGAAACACACTAGACTAGACAGGTCAGAAAATATACTTTCCTGATATTCCTTCCTTCAACAGCTCCACGAACTGACTGCTGATCTCTGCATCCTTCTCTGGTCCGAAGTGCCTTCTCTTTTGAATGACATGTTGGCAGCTCAAGGAGACATTCATCTTGTGTTCCATTACCTCCCGACATACACCTGTCAAGTCGGAGGGAGACCAAACAAATACATCCTTGTTCTTCTCGAGGCATTTATCGTTTTGTACTTTGAGATACTCAGGTAGAGTTTGAGCAGTTTTCACGATCCCTGTCGGGGGAATAAGAATCACCTCCTCCTCCTCTTCCATATTGGTTAGCTGGAAATCCTTCTCGACCAAATGTACATGCTCGCCTCCTCGAGCACTTGGGTGGCTGTGATGGGTCTTGGTCGTCTTCTGGAGCCCTTACCTTTTCCACATAGCACTTCCTAGCCACATTCCAACCCCTGATGACTCCCCCCACAACATCCTCAATGGGGAATTTTATTTTCTGGTGCAAAGCTGAAGCCACAGCCATGAAGGCAACCATGGCTGGTCTCCCAAAAATCACATTGCAGGAAGAGGGGCCATCTACCACAGTGAACTCGATGACCATGGTCTTATGTTAGATCCGAAAATTAGGAACTTAGAGTTAGCAAGCGCTGCTATTGAAAAATAAAAATTTTGCGCTGCTATTATGAGGTGCAATACCTCTGGTTCTTGAACATTAAAAACAGAGCACCGGAGACAGATCTGGTATGAATTAAAATCATGCGGAAAACACCAGAACTGAATCCTAATATTTTAAAACAACTTTGCGCAAACAGATTTCTGTAAAACCAGCATGTGAAATCTGTTTGCTATGTGTTATGTGTGATTTCTGTTATGCGTGCTAAATTAAATGCAAGTGCTGAATGAATAACAGAATACAATACACAATCGATTTGTTTATGGAGTTCGGACTTCAATGTCCTACGTATCCCCTTCTTCCTTTTCGGAAGGTTCCAATAGAAGATTTGATCTGTACATCGTGTACAGACCCGATCCCGCAACCAGCAGCTGCGAGAACTCCTAGACTCTACCAGCCCTCGGTTGTTCACTCAATCACTTGTTTACGCCTATGTGAGAAAGGCTACAAACACAGAGTTTAACGTCGTCGTGCTTGGACTGGATCTGATTTGTATTGGGTTTTGAGATTCATTCACTATATAATGAATGTGAATGAATCTCTGTGTGTGTGAGATTTACAGTGTAAGCACAACTCTCGAATGAATACATCTCAGACACTAGGGAAATTCTCTACAAAAGCTGATTGAAACTCAGCAGTAGACACTCGTTATGCGCTCCTCTCTAATGGCGGTCTACCTCTTCGTTTCCACTATTCTTCCCTCTGTTTCCTCATGAAATCATCGCATAGTCATCATATTCTTCCTTCAATTCTTCTCCCTTAAATAGCCTCTGTTCAAATTCAATCCGTTGGACACAAATTCTTCCCGTTTGAAATATGTTCTGTAGAGTACCGACAGGGAATTGTCCTTGTGTCCTTTCTTTTGCAGGCTTTTTGTCGTCTTCAACATTTGAATTAAGCTCAGCAGTTGACATCCAGAATGATTCATCAACTGCTTCGCTACTGGTTGTATCTTCAACTGCTGCGTCTGGTTCCAAATCCTCGCAACTTCTAATTAGTATTTATCTACCAGCGTCTGGTTCATTCTTCAACTTCTTTGCGTCTGGATTTCCTGTCGACTGGATATGTAAAATACTGTAGCCTGCGACTGGGTACACTGTAGCTTGCGACTGGATTAATCTTCTGCTGACATCTTAATCGCAACAGCTGATGTCTTCTGTCTTTGCGCTACTGCTGAATTCATCGTTGCGTCTGGATCACTGTAGCTTGCGACTGGTACATCAGCTGGTGATGATCACTGTAGCTACCTGCTGGTTATTACTATTGCAAAATCCATCGACTGAACCTTAGCGCGAAGGCAAAACGCTGTCGTATCCATTTATCCAAACGACATTGTTTTGCTATCGCTAACTTCAAGTACCATCGACTGGTTCTACTGTAGCTCACTGCTGATTGTGATGACATCATCATCGCTGATCCAGCTCTTGCGCTTCTTGTCGACTGCTGATTGTGATGACATCACTGCTGACGTCATCATCGCTGATATAGCTCTTGCGCTTCTTGTCGACTGCTGACGTAATCTTTACTGATCCCAGATTCCTCCAGTAGATATGCTGACGTCATCATCGCTGATACAAGCTCTTCTCCTATAGAAATGCTGACGTCATAGTTGCTGATTCTCGATTTCTTCCAATCAGCAATGCTGACGTCATCATTGCTGATCACAGCTTTCTCCAATAGAAATGCTGACGTCATCTTTGCTGAAACCAGATCTTCTTTACTTCTTAACAACCTCGTCAACAGTGATTCTTTGCACGGTATCTGTTGACAGCAACTTCAATAGTAACCTGCTCGTTCAACAATTCAGCAACTGATTGAACTCCACGTAAGCGAAGCTGTCCATGCAGGATGCCACGTAAGGATTGCTGTCCACGTAAGCAAAGCTGATAAACTTCTTTTCTTCATCAGCAGCCTCAACTACTTTGTAGCGTTCCAACTGTTATCAGATTTCTCCTCTTATCATCTACATACTATGTAGAAACGTTAGAACCACAGTAACAGGTTTTGTGTAATTCAAAACTTAATCAGGATCTGTTTACACAGATCCATCAATCTCTCCCTTTTTGATTTACACAAAACCTTAAATAATAAATGCATGATCTAACAATTCTCTCCCTTTTTGTGGGAATCAAAAAGAGGTCGAAAGCTGGTCTTTCCGAAATTTAAAACAAAACTCTCCCTACACTGTCACAACAAAAACAACGTGACAATCTTTTATAATGTAAGCTTAAATCATTTAAACAAAATGAAGCACCAGCTGAAATTCCGCATAACAGAAAGTTTGAAAACTATCAGAGCATTTTAAAAATTGTTTCAAATAAACATGTGCTACTGAGTCACTCACATATGAAGAACCAGAAAGAAAATGTGACAGATAAAAGCTTAGATTTTCATATCTCCTATTTCGTCCCATTTGCTTGTCACCGAGTGCCTCACTCCAGGTGAACTTATAGCACAACCGAAATAAGATCTTGGCATCCGCACGGAACTCGCGCATTCCGTGACAGTTCATCAAGAGAAAACCAGTTCTATATATAAAACAAATCATTTTCATCTGGCCTTCATAAAATAAGTTTCTCAAAAACAGTTAAAAATATTTTTAAAAACATAGCACATGAGTTTTAAAATTAGTGCTCGTTCAAGAACAACCTGCTCTGATACCACTTGTTAGGTCCGAAAATTAGGAACTTAGAGTTAGCAAGCGCTGCTATTGAAAAATAAAAATTTTGCGCTGCTATTATGAGGTGCAATACCTCTGGTTCTTGAACATTAAAAACAGAGCACCGGAGACAGATCTGGTATGAATTAAAATCATGCGGAAAACACCAGAACTGAATCCTAATATTTTAAAACAACTTTGCACAAACAGATTTCTGTAAAACCAGCATGTGAAATCTGTTTGCTATGTGCTATGTGTGATTTCTGTTATGCGTGCTAAATTAAATGCAAGTGCTGAATGATAACAGAATACAATACACAATCGATTTGTTTATGGAGTTCGGACTTCAATGTCCTACGTCTCCCCTTCTTCCTTCTCGGAAGGTTCCACTAGAAGATTTGATCTGTACATCGTGTACAGACCCGATCCCGTAACCAGTAGCTGCGAGAACTCCTAGACTCTACCAGCCCTCGGCTGTTCACTCAATCACTTGTTTACGCCTATGTGAGAAAGGCTACAAACACAGAGTTTAACGTCGTCGTGCTTGGACTGGAAATTTGTATTGGGTTTTGAGATTCATTCACTATACAATGAATGTGAATGAATCTCTGTGTGTGTGAGATTTACAGTGTAAGCACAACTCTCGAATGAATACATCTCAGACACTAGGAAAATGCTCTACAAAAGCTGATTGAAACTCAGCAGTAGACACTCGTTATGCGCTCCTCTCTAATGGCGGTCTACTTCTTCGTTTCCACTATTCTTCCCTCTGTTTCCTCACGAAATCATCGCACAGTCATCATCTTCTTCCTTCAATTCTTCTCCCTTAAATAGCCTCTGTTCAAATTCAATCCGTTGGACACAAATTCTTCCCGTTTGAAATATGTTCTATAGAGTACCGACAGGGAATTGTCCTTGTGTCCTTTCTTTTGCAGGCTTTTTGTCGTCTTCAACATTTGAATTAAGCTCAGCAGTTGACATCCAGGATGATTCATCAACTGCTTCGCTACTGGTTGTATCTTCAACTGCTGTGTCTGGTTCCAAATCCTCGCAACTTCTAATTAGTATTTATCTACCAGCGTCTGGTTCATTCTTCAACTTCTTTGCGTCTGGATTTCCTATCGACTGGATATGTAAAACACTGTAGCCTGCGACTGGGTACACTTTATCTTGCGACTGGATTAATCTTCTGCTGACATCTTAATCGCAACAGCTGATTTCTTCTGTCTTTGCGCTACTGCTGAATTCATCGTTGCGTCTGGATCACTGTAGCTTGCGACTGGTACATCAGCTGGTGATGATCACTGTAGCTACCTGCTGGTTATTACTATTGCAAAATTCATCGACTGAACCTTAGCGCGAAGGCAAAACGCTGTCGTATCCATTTATCCAAACGACATCGTTTTGCTATCGCTAACTTCAAGTACCATCGACTGGTTCTACTGTAGCTCACTGCTGATTGTGATGACATCACTGATGACATCATCATCACTGATCCAGCTCTTGCGCTTCTTGTCGACTGCTGATTGTGATGACATCACTGCTGATGTCATCATCGCTGATATAGCTCTTGCGCTTCTTGTCGACTGCTGACGTAATCTTTACTGATACCAGATTCCTCCAGTAGATATGCTGACGTCATCATCGCTGATACCAGCTCTTCTCCTATAGAAATGCTGACGTCATAGTTGCTGATTCTCGATTTCTTCCAATCAGCAATGCTGACGTCATCATTGCTGATCACTGCTTTCTCCAATAGAAATGCTGACGTCATCTTTGCTGGATATTCTTTACTTCTTAACAACCTCGTCAACAGTGATTCTTCGCACGGTATCTGTTGACAGCAACTTCAATAGTAACCTGCTCGTTCAACAATTCAGCAACTGATTAAACTCCACGTAAGCGAAGCTGTCCATGCAGGATGCCACGTAAGGATTGCTGTCCACGTAAGCAAAGCTGATAAACTTCTTTTCTTCATCAGCAGCCTCAACTACTTTGTAGCGTTCCAACTGATATCAGATTTCTCCTCTTATCATCTGCATACTACGTAGAAACGTTAGAACCACAGTAACAGGTTTTGTGTAATTCAAAACTTAATCAGGATCTGTTTACACAGATCCATCATCTTCCTTAGCTCTCTCGACCCAAGTGAAAGAGGTAGATGACAACTTCCATCGATCATAGAGAGTGACCTGTGAATCCAAACAAAAGGTTCTGGACTAGATACATATGATACTCCTTGAGTCCATCTGGTCCATAGCTCATATTCAAAAAATGTTCACCGAGCTCCCAGAATCCATAAAGATGCGAGCCACTTCATAATTGACAACCATGGCTCTGATCATGAGTGTGTCATTGTGCGTCTTGACCCCCCATTGCAAGTCCTCGGGCCCAAATGAGATGGTGGGCTGAGTATCTCCTGCCAACCTCCATGATCTCCATACATCGCATCTGGATTTTTCTGGCCCTGTTAGAGTCACTATCAGTAGGTTCACCTAGATCATAAGAACCCGAGGTTGACGTGAATGAAGTTCTCCTCGAAGAGGATTTTGGCCTTGTCCCCTAGTCAGCCCAGTCCCGGCTGGGGGCCTTCCTATTGCATTACTAGCTCCTGTCCTCCCTATTTTTCTTCTTGAGACAAGGCGGTCGGCCTCCAGTTAATATAGCTCAGACGGCGGGGTTACACTGGACGATGTGCTCCAGCTCCTGATCTAAGTGCCGACACTCATAAGTTGTGTGGCCATAGTCTCTACGTAAGTCACAGAATTTCTCGGACTTAGGATTCCTTGACCTCCTTCATTTCTCGATGTCTATGCACTAATCTCCTCTCATCACAAATCTCCAGAACTCGGATCTTGCCTACCTTCAAATGTGTCAGAGCAACAAATTGTCCTAACAACGAAGGAGCATCAGGTCGAGAAAGCCTAGGGGCTATCCTTTCACTCCTAGTCTTCTTTGAGGACCTCGGGGGTGCTTTCTGATCAATCCTCCAAACGGATTGTACTTCATCTACATTGAAATATTTTTCTGCCCTGTCAAGATCTCGTCAAATGTCTTTGGAGGCTTTTTGACCAGGGATATAAAGAAATCACCCCTCACAAGCCCATGGGTGAACGTCTCAATCAACAAGTCGGGGATGGCGGAAGGCACCTCGATGCATCAAATGTACTCCCCCAAGTTCTCCTATTCTCTTTGCTTGACGTTGAAGAGATTCAATGTCATCATCCGTTGTTTCTTGCTACTGCTAAACTGATGGAGGAACGCCCGGCTGAAGTCTGGAAGCTCTTGATACCACCAGTTGAGAGGAGGTTGAACCACTGTGTTAGAACATGCATCGTTTATTTAAGGTTTTGTGTAAATCAAAAAGGGAGAGATTGATGGATCTGTTCTGACAGATCCTGATTAAGTTTTGAATTACACAAAACCTTTTATTGTGTTTCTAACAATTCTACTTAAGTGTACAGGTTTTAGGAACGAAGAAGAAGATGAACAGTAGCAGAAATCTGTCCAGCCGATGGTTCAAGATTAAGTTCAGCAGTTGGTTTGGTGCATTCATTTAGACGGCAGCTGGATTAGCAATGGAGACGTCCAAAGTT
>KV008384.1:3736-16065 GCA_001598015.1 Dorcoceras hygrometricum
TGCATGCTCAGAACATCACAATGTTCCCTACCAATGAAACATGGTACTTCACATCGCAGATGCTAGTCTCAAGCTCGGGCGGCCTTATCCTCATTTTGACGGCCCAATCGACTAGGAACGAATTCAGAATCCACAGTGACTATTAGATGTGTTTCATGATAGCCATCACATCCACTATCACATCTAATATACACTATGGTGCATTATAGATCTTTATCCAACACAATTGTTAACATTATAATCATAATGAAGATAAAGAATGCCATAAGTAAATGCGAATTTCATAAATAAAGATTGTCATATACAAGAGTCAATAAAACCCACACGTCATTTTGACGGCCCAATCGACTAGGAACGAATTCAGAATGCACATTGACTATTAGATGTGTTTCATGATAGCCATCACATCCACTATCACATCTAACATACACTATGGTGCATTCTAGATCTTTATCCAACACAATTTTTAACATTATAATCATAATGAAGATAAAGAATGCCATAAGTAAATGCGAATTTCATAAATAAAGATTGTCATATACAAGAGTCAATAAAACCCACACGCCACAAGTTGGCTAGTTGGGCATCTACTCTAACAGACAGAGTGGAGGTTCAGCTGGTCGATCCCCTTTCCCATGAGTCCCAGTTATATTTATGATATGTACTGAACCGGGGGATGCCCCGTTTTGCTGTGTATTGGGGATCTGTATTCGATTTGAATTGTAGTTTCTACCTGTTTGTATAAGTTTGAGTTAACTTATATTTTGATTATCGATATTTTGAATGTATGTTTTTACGTTCAGGCCCAAATGATTTCGAAAAAATTTTTAAGCCCTGATTTTAGCTTCCGTGTTTATGCATTTTTTTATGTGTTAATTGTGAGTAATTAGCACGGGGCTTGACAAGGATATGCAGCAGAATATCCCTTTGCATCGTAGAGAGAGACAGACAGAGGTGGAGGATGTGACGAAACAGATAGGTGAGATGGAGTTAGTCTTGGCCTGATTTCAGAGGACGAATCCCCCTACATTCACCAGCGCCGAGGGTGGTCTTTCGGCTGAAGGCTGGTTGGAGCACATGGAGGACTTGTTTGATACTTTGGAGTACACTACAGAGCGGAGACTGAAGTTGGCCATTTTGCAGTTGAGAGAGCATGCTCAACGTTGGTGAAAAGGTACTTCCCAAGTGATGAGAGAGACCGGAGCCTTGGTTTCTTGGGAGAGCATCTGTGCAGCATTCCGACAGGAGTTTACCCCAGAGTCGTACTTCAATAACCGAGAAAGGGAGTTCGACAATCTGAAGCAAGGAAATTTGAAGGTTGCTGAGTATGCCAGACAGTTTTCCTCCCTTCTGGCGTATGTCCCTCACGTTGCTAGCCAGGAGCGGACAAAGAGGAACAAGTTCATCAAGGGATTGAGGCCAGAGTTGTTTCAGTTGGTGTTAGCTGGTGCCCCATCCACGTATGCTGAGGCTGTGGATCGAGCAGTGGATATTGAGGAGAGTTTGTTGGATGCGCCGATGCAGGTTCCGTTGACAGTTGCACGAGGCTACCTTCCTGCGTCTGAAGGTACGCATACTTCCAAGTCTCCTCAGACTTCGCAGCAATCGAACCGTCAGAGATTCAGGCCTCGTGGGAAGCTGTTTAAGAGAAAGTCGAATTCTAGATCCTCTGGTTCTATGAGCTCTGGTGGCAGTGGATCAGGAGGAGTGTCTTGTGGACAGTGCGGTGGTAAGAACATGACTTCACAGTGCCATGCAGTTCAGGGGACTTGCCACAACTGTGGGCAACCTGGACACTTTCTGAGAGTGTGTCCTTTGTTGAGGGGACAGTCTTCGATTCCTTCGCAGCAAGGTTCTGGATTCCAACCCCATGAACTGTCTAGGTTTGAAGGATCTTCGAGACCTTAGTTTCAGATACCGCAGCAGGCCCAGGTGAATGCCTTGTCGAGAGAGCAGGCTGATGAGATACCGGGCAGGATTCACTATCCCTAGTTGAGTTTTCTTATAACAACAGCTACCAAGTGACTATCGAAATGGCTTGATTTGAAGTGTTGTATGGTCGCAAGTGTAGATCTCCAATCTGTTGGGAAGAAGTTGGTTAGAAACAGCTTTCGACCCCTGATTTTGTGCAGCAGCATATGAGAGATCAGATTTCTTTGATTCGAAGTAGAATGAAAGCTGCACAGGACCGTTTCACGAGCTATGCTAACAGAAGACGCCGACCTCTAGAATTTGAAGTTGGTGATCGAGTGTTCCTTAAGATTTCTCCTTTCAAGAGCGTAATGAGGTTCAGATTCAAGGGCAAGTTGGCTCCTAGATTCGTTGGTCCATTTGAGATTGTTGAGAGTATTGGAAAGTTGGCTTATAGATTGCAGCTGCCTGATGAGTTAGCAACGATACATGATATTTTTCATGTGTCAATGTTGAGAAAATATGAGCCAGATCCATCCCATGTGTTGAGGACTGATGAGGTTGAGCTAGATTCTGCCTTGAGTTATGTGGAACATCCAGTGCAGATTCTGGACAGGAAGGAGAAACAGTTGAGGAATAAGATTATACCGTTAGTGATGGTCCAATGGAGTAAGCATGGCCGAGAACAAGCTACCCGGGAGGTATAAGATAAGATGAGACAAGAGTGTTCTCATCTGTTTGAGCTTTGACAGTGGAGTTGAGTTGGTCAGTTTTGGTGTTTTGTTGATTTTGTTCCGCGTTTGCCTTTGATTTCGGGGATGAAATCTCTTAATATGGGGAGAATGTGAGGATTGAGATTCAAAAATTAGTGATTAATCTAGTAATCAGATTTGGTTTGGATTAGTTACGGGAGTTCTGGATTTTCGAATATCAGATTTTAGGATTTTGTCGAATCTAGTTGGTGATTTTCAGATTTGACATAGAATTTTTCAGCTTTGGGTCGCTGGTTCTATCGAATGAGATCTGAGTAGTCAAGCTTGGCACGAGGAGTGATGCGTCATCATTTCGCAATTTCAGATGTCTCGCTAGTGGGTGAAATCTGTTCAGGGGCATGACCAGATGTCAACGCGGGTCAACGGTGTTGTTTAGCGAGCGAGCGTAGATGTGAGAGTTAGTGCAGAGATGCCACGTGTTAGTCAATGTTTCTGGGTTGACAGCTGGTGTTAGCGCTAGATTTTGATGAGAGATCTGGATGAGCATGAGCAGCAGTGAGTGCTGAGATCTGTTTCATACGTGAGGCAGTGCGACGTCGTTTTGCTTGTGCGAGCAGGAACCTTGGTACGTCGTCGTTTTGATTAGTTACGCTTGTGTTTAGCGTTAGCGTTGAGAACTCAGATTTGAGTTAACGCTGGAGGACTTGTGCCTTAGTGCTAAGATCTGATGCAGAGATCTGTTTTTTCCGATGTTGACTTTCGCTGTAGGCTTTGACTCGAAGATTTAAGTGCAAGAGCTTATTAGCACTTAGCGTATTTCGAACCCAACATTTCTTATCGTCTTCCCCAGTGAACCCTCGATAGTTACTGTTCATCGAACACTGTTTCTCTGATTTACCGTCGATTTCCGTCGTAGTTTGGAGCAAGGTGGTTGGCGCTGAACTCGTCTCCCTTAGCCCTTTCGATTGTTACCAGTTAGGCAACCTGAGTCGACGCATAGGAGGAGCACGAAGGAATTTCACTGTTCGAAAATTTCTGCGATAGCTGACCCGTGAGTTCTTTATCTCGTTTGAGCTTCTGGGTAAGTGTTTCCTTACTGTTTCAAGCTTAGTTCTAGCTGTTAGAGCCTGAGGTGACAGGTAGAACCAGATTTGAGTTCTTACCATAGACGGTAAGGTATAGAAGTTTAGACTTGAGTTGAATTGTTAGATGCCTAGACAGATTTGAGCTTCTGGGTAGTTCCTGCTGAGTTTTCCGAGACCAGCGAGGAAGCAGATTTGAGCAGGCTGAGGTTGTCGTGCCCTGATGAGATCTTTTGAGGTAGAATCTGAGATTTGAGGTACGAATTGAGCTTCTGATTACAGCTTTGGCATAAGCGTGTATTATTTTGGAGCATGAATGGTGTTCTGTGTATTCTGTGATTTACGTGAAACAGGTTTGGCTCATTGCTTGAATTTATGTTCTGTTTTACGTGAATTATGCATGTGGAAATCAGATATGAATTTCTTGGCATACATGCATACATATTGAGCCTGTTGATTGATTGAAACCTGATTAAGAGCCACGTTGTGATCGGCAGACAGATGTGTCGTGCCTGAAAGATCCCACGCTATCATCAGAGTGGTGATCGACTGAGTCGTCGTGTCTGAATACCACCGAGCTATGATGGGTAATTGAGTGGCCAGCCATGAATATCACGGACCGATGATTTCCACCGGCTGATTGGCTGTGCATGGTATAGAGGCTCGCCTTTGATTTGCCAGCTGACTCGTTGGCCTAGAGGACCAATTCTTTGACAGCCCTCATGCATTCATGTTTTGATTTACTGCATGTTTATGAGTTGCTGTTGTCTTAGTGCTCTTCGTACTGAGGTTTGACCTCTTATTTCTTTTCCTGCTTTTGTGTTCTTGGGTTTGTGTTACCCAATGCAGGAGTTGCAGGTAATCTGGCTGGGCATAGTGGAGCTTCAGCTAGTAGATCCCCGCTTGGTTGAGTCCCAGTGTATTTGTATTATATATCGAACCAAGGGATGCCCTGAGTTTCTATGTATTTTGGGGATCTGTTATTTGAGTTTATTTGATTAACTTTCTGTTGTTGGATTTGAGTAAATTCTATTTTGAGTATGAATATTTTGAATAACTGCTTTATGGTTCAAGCCCAAACGTTTGAAAAATTTTTAAGACCTATTTTTATACTTCCGCGATTATGTGCTTAATTGAGTTGTTAATCTTTGCTGATTAGCACGGGACCTGAAAAATGACCAGTGAAAAACTGGAAATAATGATCGCAATCAGTGCCGGATTGAAAGTCAACTGGGCGCAAATCCTGTTTCAAATCCTTCTGAACATGGTGAAAAATCCTAAACGACAATCACAGGGCTTCGCCACTCAGGTTAGTGCCTTGCTGCAGCATATTGTGAAGGAAAATCTTGGAAACTCGGTGAAACTGCACTCTCAGAAAGTGTTAACCAGTAAGTCGGTACATACTTATATTAAAGAGAAACACAGAGCCTAAACCAACCGGTGAATCTAGCAAGCATACCGAGGATACCGCCAGTGACACTGAAGTCAGCAGGCCACATCATGAAGAACCGGCAGTACCAGAATATTTGGCAACAACACAAGAAAAGGGTGTGAAAACTACCAGGAAAAGAAAACAAATGGGTGAAAGACAGAAGAAACAGCCAAAATAAGTGACCAAGCCCGCAACGCAAACTTTCGAAAAACAATCTATTGAGTATAGGAGACCGGTTGCTCCTTCGAATTTTGACTCTGAGGATATCTCAGAACCAGACTCGTGCCTGGTTGTAAGCCACTAATGTCTTCTGGAAACACTTCTGGGAACTCACTCACCACCTCCCCATCTGAGATTCGAGGTTTACTAGAAACAACTAGAGAAGATAAACTTACTAGAAACCCTACTCCACCTTTCCTTAACGGCGCTGGCTATCAAGGCTAAAACTAAGCGAGGAACTCCCTGAAGGTGGTCAGATCTGAATGAAATCTGAAATCCTATGGACAGGTTCACAACTACTGTCCTAAGCTTAAAATCGATTACTACTCCATATCTGGACAACTAGTCTATTCCCAAAATCAAATCGGATTCAGGCATGGGTAAAACAATCAAATTGGCGGTAACTACATGTCCTTGAAGTTCAAGCTCTAAGTCACGATAGATGTCACGAGATATCAGCTCTTCTCCTGATGGCACAGTTACGCAATAGCTTATGGACAATCTCCCTGTCTTACACAATACCTTCTTAGCAAAGTCCTCAGCTATAAAGGAATAGGTCGCACCTGAGTCTAACAGGGCAAATGAAGACAAACCAGCAACCACAATCTTACCCGTCATCACCGTGGAATCTGCTTTAGCTTGATCATATGTCATGACGTAAGCTCTGCTGGGTACCAACTGTTTCGACTGGGGATAGAATTTAGAGATGTGGCCTTGAGCACCACACTTGTAACATCCGCTCTGGCCAGCTTTGCACTGTCCCGGGTGATTCCTTTGGCATTTGGGACAAACCGGCTTACTATTACCAACTGGTACAACACTGATAGGTTGGGCGGGAATGGGTTCTAGCTCTTGAGGTTGCTGCTGGTTTCTATTCTGCTTCTTAAATGGCCTCTAATCTGCCTGCTGAAAGGGTTGCCTCCTCTGTTGTCTCTCCTGCTCCACATCCCTCCAATCTTTCTCCACTCGTAGGGCCATATCTACTGCTTCCCTATAAGATCTGGGTCCTGCTAACCTAACATTCAACTTGAATGTGGGTCTCAATCCTTCCACGAAGTGGCTCAGCTTCTCCTCAGGGTCCCTTCCTATAAGAGGTACAAAGTAACAGCCTCTCTCAAACTTCTGGATGTACTCTTGCACAGTCAGACTCCTTGGCTTCAAGGTCAAGAATTCTCGCTTCAACTCAGACCTCTTATCCGCAGTAAAATACTGCTCATAAAATACTCTTTTGAACTCTTCCCACGAGAGATTCGCTAAGCCTACAGACAACTTTGCTCCTTCCCACCAGATCATCGCATCACCCCTTAGCATATAGATAGTGCACCTTGGCCTATCCAAATCTGGAATCTGAAGGTACTCAAAAATCACTTCCAAATATTTAACCCAGCTCTCAGCAACAAGAGGTTCTATAGTACCACTAAACTCCTGCGGTTTCTGTCTTCGAAACCTCTCCTGAGAATCATCATAGCGCGGTCCTCTGCCGCTCGAGGATTGGCCATTGCCTCTAACGGATTGTTCTACCAACAGCTCTAGGAGTTGGGTAATACGATCATTGCTATCTGAATTGGTTCCATCTTCTAGGGTTCTTCTTCTACCTCTCCCTCTTCCTGACATCTTAATCTATAGCCCGCAATCCACCACAAAATAAAATCAGAACTCGAAATAGAAAGAACTCTTAACATAAAATAAAACTCACAAACCAGGAGATGCGGACGATGAAAGCTGATTCAGACTGGGAAGATGTGTCTATCTCAGAACCATTGCTCTGATACCAATTTGTGACGCCCAGACCCAAGGGAGTCAACGGAATAGGAAAAATTCGAAATTTAAAAACAATAGAAGGACCAAATTCGAATAGGTAAGCTGTATGCCCTTACACAAAGCTGAAATGAAACTAATTGGCGCCAAAGGAACAATATAAGAAATAACAGATTTGACAAACAGATCTCTACATTTATCGGACTTTATATAAGTTCACAATTGTTGCAACAGATCTTAATACAGTTAACAAAAGATCCAAAACAACAAAAGCTAAGACTCTGCGGAAACACCGGCCTTTGACAAACACATTTCCTCCAACCCGAACAAAATCGCACCACCCGCCTGCTCCTGAGAAGCCCCACCTGCATTGAGAAAACTAGTGAGCCTATGGGCTCAACAAGTAAAACTGAGGATAACAAATCACATAATGCAGGCAACTGAAATCTGAAATCTCAAGATAACTCAAAGATCGAATCTGAAATACTTATACTGGTTAAAATATGGTCTAGAGGCTCTCTGGTGGTCCTCGTGCATGAAGAATGTTAACTGATCAGTAACTCTCTGTGAAGGGATTACAATATTTCCATAATTCTCCCCCTTCCTTGAAGGGATTATGGTCCTACTGTAATTCTCCCCCCTCACAAAATGACCGGGTCCTCTAAGCCATAAAACTGAAATCTGAACTTTAATTCTTTCTGGAATAGCTTTAAACTGACTCTTGATCGAAAATGGATCACTTAGATCTGGTGGAATCACTGCCATGAAACTCATTTTATTTTAAAATTGCTACTGAGTGTACAGTTACTCGGGTTGAGAACCAGCTCTAAGTAAAAAGACTCGAAAGTGCTAATACAAGCGACGCTAAGAAGCAGACGTTGGTATGAACTAGTCGCAAGAGACACAGGAACCAGCCGCTGGTGAAATTCAGATGCAAGGAACATTGCTACTACACGTAAAACCAGACGCAGGAAGAACCAGCCGCAAGCAACAGTAACCAGTCGCAAGCAAAACCAGTCACAAGCAACAGTAACCAGTCGCAAACAACAGTAACCAGTCTCAAGCAACAGTAACCAGTCTCAAGACTCAACGACTAAACACAACACTTAGAAATATCAGCTGAATGGAAACTACTGGGTGGAAGATGAAATTCAGCCGTTAATATAGGAATTCAGCTGTTGACATAGGATTTAAACATCTGACTAAAACTAACGTTGTAACATCTGAACAACGTCCAATGCTACCAGTGCCACCTATCAAACCAGACTTTGTTCCGGTTCGATTAGCATCACCGATTACGTGACATCAAGTCCAGCTGTTACCTCAGGAACCAAAATCTGATTATAACTTTGTGTTGTAACATTCAAACGACGACTACGCTACCAGATGTTGCCTATCAAATCAGACTTAACTTCTGATTCGACTAGCAACTCCGATTACATAGCGTCAAGTTCAAACATTACCATGCACCAGAAGAAAGAACATTCTTGAACATATACGGGAATCAAAGCTAACTTCACCGTACTTTTAAACATCTAACTTTCTTAGAACATCTGGGAGACTTGGATGCAGAAGACATCAGCTGAAGCGATGACTAATGGTTATGAACAGTGCAACTACTGAATTTCAACAAGTGAGATTACTGATGGACACCAACCATGCTTCGACTTAGACATGATCTAAACAAACTAACTTCGCTACTCAAACCAGGACTTGCTCCTGATTGATCCAGCGTTGTTTATTCGTTCAAATACAATGTCTAGAGTCTTCACACTTCTGGAAAGCAAGAAATTTCTGGAAATCTGTACACTCAGTATACTTTCAAAGTACACCATTTCTGGTTAAACTTTCTGGTGAGTTTCCTCAAAACTAAGTATCAAAGCAGTGAATCCATATCTCGAACTCAACATTACATAAACTATACTGAAACTGAACAGGCAAGCATACACAGAAAACAACGAAGCAATATATGTTTTCTCAATACAGCAAGAATCAGAGTTACTTGCCTGAAACGAGGATCACAACGCGCAGATGATCACGGCTGGAAGTCTCCACAAGCACACAGGAGAAGCTACTCAACTTAGAAAGAACTAAAAGTTTTAAAGTGAAACCAAAAATGAATCCAGAGGCTTACGTGAATCATTTTATACAATGGGAAAATGATTAAGCAGTAGGTAGAAATACTCAAGTAGGCATGGCTGCCGTGCCAACTCTTGTCCTTTACAAAAGATTTGTTAAAAATTCCCCACTAATATTTTGATTCGTAAATTTGGTACACATTTTTCTAAAACAGAACTCCCATTCAAAATCTCATTTATTTCGAAAGGAAACAAAGTCTGGATTCTAACAGATTTTTGCTTGGGCGAAATCCTTCCGGGACCTTCTGGCCGTTGCCTGAAATCTGAAAAAGAGAAGGAAATCAGATTTATACTGAAATCTGAATGCTCAAAAACTCGAAACAACCCTTAGAAAAGAAAGGCTAATCAATTTTTGGTTCTGTGGATTTTGGGGCGCTACAATTATGGTTCGCAACTATGCTGATAGTCACCAGAAGTTGGTTGACGAGCTGGTTTCAGTGAAATCTCAGCTTGCGGCGTTGATTGAGAGCATGAGGGAATTTGGTGCTGACAAAAATGGGGAAGAAGGACAGAGACCGGGCCAGGAACTAAATAGAACTGGAGAAGGGTAAAGCGTAGGGCCGAGCAGTATACGGGGTACAGGACCAAGCTCAAGAGGAGGAAGAGGTCCTAGTCCAAGAAGTGACGACCCGAGTGACCCCAGCAATAGATATAGATACACGAAATGGTTTTAGGACTTTGGTTGTTGATCTGAATTTGTAGAGAACCAGATTTTGAGTTCCCAGTATAAAATGGTTAATGGAATATCTTTTACGAACAAAAGTTTTGTCATAAAAAAAAAGGGGGAAATTTTTAGGAAAAATTATCCTATTTCAGAAGTTTTGGTGATGAAAAACAGACGAGATATAATTTGTAAAAGAAATCATTCAAACCAGAAATGACAAGATCTGGACGAAACTTATCACGTTGAAACAAAGAAACCAGATCGGAACAAAAACATGCTGGTCAAGGGAAGACCAGCTCAGCGTGTTTTGAAGAAAGTCAAACCAGACCGGAATCTTAGTAAAGACCAGTTGGACAATGGAAACCGCTGAAACCAGCTCAGGATATTGAACTAGCTGATTTTTTAGACACTAGAAATCATAACCGGTAAACCAGCTTGGCACAGGACAATGAAACCAGCTGAGTACAGAATGGCATAAGCAATTTGAATTTCGGAATGTCTGAAGCAAAGTACAGTCTGAAACTAATCAGTTGACATCTCTGCTATAATTTGTAGTCGTTGGAACTACTTCAAGCTAAAACCAGATATGCAGGGATATGACACAAACTATAGACGGCGCAGACTTGCCAAATAAGGAAATGCATTTAATGAAGCTGTACCATCATCATACAAGCATTTAAGGCGCCGCAGGTATTTCAAGTTGGATGTATACAACGTGTCTACTGGTAACATTTATTAGCGTTTCATCCAAAGAGTATATATAGAGGAGAAGAGAAGTCGTGAAGAGGTTACCGAACACTACGAAATAATTTCAACATACAAGAGCTAATCAAAGTCTTCACAAAAGCAAAGTTCATCTTGAACCAGCTTACTTGAGTAATACACGCACAGATCGTTCACATTCTTTGTATCACTTACTCTTCTTCACACACACTCTGTAGACTTGAGTTAAGATTGAAAATCAAAGATAGATAATGTCTGAGTGCTAGAATAGCACAACCAGTAGAGTACTGGATTTGTTGTAATACGAATCAGATCGTGGGTCTGTGTGTCGTTGGTTGCTAGGAGTTCTCTTGGCTGGGGGTCATGAGAGTGGGTTTGTACAAGAGTTGTATAAATCAAAGCCTTCTAGTATAAACCTTCCCATTGAGGAAGAAGAGAAGACGTAGGAGAAATTGCTTCGAACTATTAGAGTAGATGCCCAACTACCCAACTTGTGGCGTGTGGGTTTTATTGACTCTTGTATATGACAATCTTTATATATGTTATTCGCATTTCTTTATGGCATTCTTTATTTTCATTATGTTATATGATGTTAACAATTGTGTTGGATAAAGACCTAGAATGCACCATAGTGTATGTTAGATGTGATAGTGGATATGATGGCTATCATGAAACACATCTAATACTCACTGTGTATTCTGAATTCGTTCCTAGTCGATTGGGCCGTAAAAATGAGGATAAGGCCGCCCGAGCTTGAGACTAGCATCTGCGATGCGAAGTACCATGTTTCATTGGTAGGGAACATGATGACTTTCTGAGCATGCAGATGGATAGTGACCTAGTGATCTATCGAACTACCCTCGTTCGGACTTTCCAAGTGGTTACCATTTGTCGAGTGGAAAAGTTCGAGGTCTTGGTTGTACTGATTAGTCCTCACTACTCGAAACGTCATTAAGACTCTACATGATAGGCGTCTCACTTTGACCCGTTTGCCGACTCACTTGGGGTCACTAGGCGGCGGGATTGGGTGAGGTCCCGATCATGTAGGATTCGATGCTTCGTTGTCGAGGATTCACCGCTCGCTCTCATGCGTGGATATCCTATGTTATCTGAGTAGACAATAGTGTGATAAATCTCTGGCCAGAGTACTAGATGTGTTTTAGGTAAATGGGTTTGCCTAGTAACACTCGCGATGTCACTATTTGATCTCCAAGATGTATGCATAGCTATCGGATCTCTAGGGACTCTTGATTTACCAATGGTCGTTGATCTGATCGGGATATATGTGTTGAAAGGACCGTACTGTACGCTAACCATGACCAACTGGTTCTTGCAGGCACTATCAGTGATACCTAGAGGATCATGGGGCGATGTTGCTAGGCGCTTTACCATGATCCGTTGGGCAAGTCAGAAATTGTGATTTCGAAGCCACAATGGTTGTGGGCCGGCTAGCTGTATCCCTGAACCATTGAGAGTCACACAAGTACTGGATTCATGATTCCCGCACGGAAACTGAGCTCAATGTGTTGAGCATAGGAGGAGGATTTTAGGGAGTGCGACTTCCTAAAAGTCAACAGGGGTCAAATTGCGATTTCCCACTGTTGAGGGGCAAAACTGTCATTTTGGACTAGGTAATCCGAAAAATTGTTTTCTCACATCATAACGTTCAGTTTTGGAAACTGAGTCGAT
>KV008385.1:2916-17985 GCA_001598015.1 Dorcoceras hygrometricum
AGCGCATCGATCAGTCGCAAGGAATACGCTAATCAACCAGTTGCAAGAAAAGCGCTAACACATATATATATATATATATATATAACCACAGATTATATTTCCTGTAGGCCCCACCATCGCCGCCGCAGTACCATGCAGCGGAAAATACATCCCAACACGTTTCAAACTTTTGCTACAGAAAAGTATCACATTCATGAATTTGTTATTCTTTTTCCACCACTTGTTTTTAAATATTATAATATAATCTCGTCGAATTCACGACAGATCTCGATGCGCATCAGTCTGGGAATAGAACTGAAACATCAAAGATTATGTGTTAGTGACCAAAAAATATTTTGGTCGGTCCTATGGACTAATCATACAGCTTGCGCAAAGTTCAGAACTTCTAATTCGTGTGTAGACCACGTAAGGATATTGATTGCTGATATAGTCATATTATCTCAGCCGAAAGCTACCATCATCTTTACGAGCTCGTGACGTTGGTCGTCGGAATTGCGAATGATTGGGAGACGGTTCTTCGGGATGACTGCAACCACAGATCACGGGTCAGAGGACGTCGGAAGTGTATCCGACGAAAACCCCCCGATGCTTAAGTCAGGCAGGATACGAGAGCAAAAGAGAACATGTATGCTGAGATCAAATGAATGCGGGAATGTGTGTATATATAATGAGACGGCGTACCTGGTATCTATAGAGGGACTAGGCGGTGGAGATGAGCATATCTCGACGAATATTCGCCTAAATTGAGAGTATCTTGAGGGAGATACTCTCCGCGATTCTCGACGATCCTTTCGTTCAAATAAGGAAAAGCGTATACGGGTTGGATTCTGATAGGCGTGACACTATCCTCGAGAAATACTCCTGAGCCGAGCCTGAGTCCTCGGACGACTCTCTCGATCTAGCGGCGTAGGCCGGAATCTGGAGCGTGCTATTCGGTTCTCGGGGCCCGACTTGATAATAGGGGACATCAATTGCTAAAAGGGAAAGCTCATCGATAGATTAAGAGGTAGGTGGCATCAATTGCTAAAAGGGAAAGCTCATCTGCTCATGGATAGATTAAGAGGTAGGTGGTGGTTTAGTTGATTGATTGCGTGACTGGGATTATATCTTAAATACCGATTGATTGTGGGTTCCCCCATCTCAACTATGAACTACCTGATGTGGTCTGGTTTTAAACGTCAATCTGATCGAAGTATGGTAGTATCCACCCCTCACATGGGATGAGTCCTATGTATATGGAGTCCATGGGTACTACCAATTGTCGCTGAACGATTTATGAAATGTTAATAATATCTTTATTGATCTCGAGATTGCTGACAACCTAAGTTTATACCACACATCCAGTAATTTCATATATATCTTGAGCTTAAGTACGTAAGTACTGGCTAATACGAATGAGCAAGTTTTAATGAGGGTGAATACCTATAAGGCCCTCATATAGTAGCTGGTATACTGAAGCCAACGTCCTCTTCGCTTGTTCAAATTCTTCGCCGTCGACTTGAAATCTTCGACCAAATGCAGGGATCGAAGCGGGGACAATTTCGGTTTTACATACTTCTAGCTATCTGAATGAGGTGTTAATTAGGTGTGTGCCCAAGATTTGACTTTTCACATGGAGTTAATAAGTCAAAATTCTTTCGTGTGGTGATGATAGATAGAATTATCGCTTTCTGCTTCTTTGTCAAGGTTGGATGAATTTCTGGGTTTCTTGGATCCTGCCTTTGTCCTTTCATGCATGTTCAATCTAATCGTCAGCGAGAAAGAGTACAGAAGATCTCTTTTTCTTTTACTTATACAAAATGAGGAATCTCTATACGATGTTACACCAGGTATTTCATCCGGTATACCACAGAAATTCCCTACAAAATGTCACATGCTGTATCATTCCATTTTTATACTCTTGTGTACTATGTTTGGCTAATTGGCTGGCATTTAGACTTGGAAATAACCCAAGTCTCCCCCGCAGACAGATCATTCCAACAGTTCAGGGGTGGCCCCCTCAGTTTATCTTCTTCTGAGTTTTTGTATGCAAGGAAAAACGTGTACATGCTATTTGGTTTATTAGGGTGGGTTGGTTTTTCCGGTTGATTACCTCACATGGCCACTTGGTCAACAACCCCACATCGTTTAACAACATTACCTATAATTTGGTTGGAAGATTGGCTGTTTTCTTGTGTTTTTCACTCAAATACTATTCAAACGTTTTCCCATTTTCCTCTACTCGAGCTGGTTGTTGAGCTATCTCTCTCTACATCTACTTTCTTCCTACACACTTGAACCAATAAAATGGACTACATGATCTTCAGTCTTGCTATCCTAAACTCCATTCAAGTTCTTTATAACCCATATGTGATTCATTCTCTCCTCGGATAGCGACTTCTCTGATCATACCAGACAATGGGGAGAGGAACGGAAATGAGTAGTAGCATAGAGATGGAAGACGAGAGGCTAACGGCGGATGTCGAATTCAGGGATTCTTCCTCCGTCGTCATCAAGATCCGGCAAAAGACTGCCTGATTCTTGAAATCGGTGAAGCTGAAATATGTTAAATTAGGCTATGGATATTCATGCAACCCCACCAGTACTCTCCTTTTGGTGTTTGTACTCCTGCCTTTGTTCACAGCCGCCACCATACATCTCACTGGCCTAACGTTTAGCCTCTTCTCTAACATATGGATGACCCGAACACTTGTTTTGGACACTGCCACCGTTCTCATAGGTTCGAATGTGTTGATTTTCTTGTTGGGGATCTACTGGGCTAAAAGGCCGAGGCCGATCTATCTGGTCGATTTTGCATGCTACAAGCCAGAGGATGACCGGAAGCTGTCCGTGGAGTCGTTCCTGAAGATGACAGAAGAATGTGGCGCATTCGAGAAAGAGTCGATCAACTTCCAGAGGAAAATATCTCATCGTTCGGGACTTGGCGATGAGACGTATTTCCCTAGAGGAATCACGTCCCGCCCGCACAATCTGTCGATGAAAGAAGCCCGCTTGGAGACGGAAGCTGTCATGTTCGGTGCATTGGATTCTCTGTTCAAGAAGACAGGAGTCAAGCCTGAGGATATTGGGATTCTTGTGGTGAACTGCAGCTTATTCAATCCGACCCCATCTCTTTCGTCCATGATTGTCAACCATTACAAGCTCAGAGCTGACATCAAGAGTTTCAATCTCGGAGGAATGGGATGCAGCGCCGGCCTCATATCCTTAGACCTTGCCAACCACCTACTCCAGTCGAAACCCAACACTTACGCCGTCGTGGTGAGTACAGAAAACATAACACTCAATTGGTATTTCGGGAACGACCGTTCCATGTTACTCTGCAACTGCATCTTCCGAATGGGCGGCGCTGCCATCCTGTTATCGAACAAGACCCGAGACAGGAGGCGCTCCAAGTACCAGCTCGTGCACACTGTCCGAACCCACAACGGCGCAGATGACAACAGCTACAACTGTGTCTACCAGAGAGAAGACGAAAAAGGGACCGTGGGGGTTTCCTTAGACCGGGAGCTCATGGCCGTCGCAGGTGACGCTTTGAAGACAAACATAACCACATTAGGTCCTCTAGTGTTACCATTTACAGAGCAACTCATGTTTATGGTAACCTTACTGAAGAGGAAGCTTGTTGGGGCTAAGGTGAGGCCTTATATACCCGATTTCAAGCTGGCTTTCGAGCACTTCTGCATCCATGCTGGTGGAAGGGCGGTGCTGGATGCGGTCCAGAAGAATCTGCAGCTCACGGAGTGGCACATGGAGCCATCCAGGATGACCCTGCACCGGTTCGGGAACACTTCTAGCAGCTCATTGTGGTATGAATTGGCTTACACTGAGGCAAAAGGGAGGGTCTTCAAAGGGAATCGAGTGTGGCAGATCGCATTCGGGTCGGGTTTCAAATGTAACAGTGCGGTTTGGAGAGCTCTCAGGGAGATCCCTGCTCAAGAATGTAAGGCTAATCCATGGTGTGATTGTATCGATAATTACCCGGTTAAGATTGAATTTGGATCATGATTCGGATGTATGAATTTTTTCTTTTATAAGAGCACTGTGTGTAATTTCTTAGACATAAAAAAATAACATTCCACCAAAGAACATTTGCTTGATGTCTTGTTATTATCATTCAAATGTGGTGATGGGACGAAACAACGAAACAACCCATGTTGAGTATTTTCTCAGCATTTTGGGTTAACAATTTGATCGGATAGATTTTGTTTCCTTATTCGATCTTAACTCGAAAAGTTTCATGGAGTTGATTATTTGCAATAGTGGATAGAGTTGGCTGGAAGTTATATGGTACACGAATTGATTTAGAATAATCATACTTCGTTACACTTTGACTGATACAATCCTGTTGTACGAACCTCGTTTAGCTCTTTTTAACACCTAAGCTGAAACTCCTAGACTTTTCAACTCTGAATAGAAACATGCTTTTGTCGAATTATAAATTCTTATACAAAGAATTCTATCGTTCAAAGTGATCCTAGATGATCGGAGATCTCAGTGATTTTGATCTTGATCAAAGTTGAGAGTGATGACATATTGCTTTTTATCACAGTTTTGTTTGCTCTTGACATTGTTCGCCTTTTGTTCTTTGTCGTGGTTGTTGTCTCTTTGTTTTCCATCTTTTAGCCTTTTATAGTCTTGCATCTTTAATATTAATAAATTCAAATGATACTCATAAAAGTTCTGAATTTACTCCTTCTTCGGAGATAATGAGTATTTTATGTTTCTTGTGTATCTTTTCAAGAGAAGTACTTAGTATTAAATATTCATTATCCTTTAAGCTTAAATATGGAAAACCTCGTCAGAATCATTCTCCTTGATCTCCTTATATTTTCCATAGTTGTTTAATCTTTTTAGATTACCCACTTTGCTTATCTAATTTGAATTGATCCAATATGCTTTGCTACTTCTGGCTAAACTCTTCTTCAACTGTACAGATCTCCCCCTTTTCGTTAACACCAGATAGTTGACGGGCTTAGATATTCTTGGAGTATCTTTGACCCACCACTATTCTTCATAGCTTCATGGGGAGACGAATGGACTTGACCTATGGGTGTTTCCCTGTTGCCAGCAAGGTGACAGATACGACTAGCATATAAAATTCCCGAAGGACTTGGACGGTTTCCTGTGGAGTGCCCCATTATCTCCCATCCGAGATAACGGGTGGAGATACTCCAGGCCCAGCTTTCCAAGATGGGCTGTCCACTCAATAGAACCAAGGGAAAAAACATGATATCTGGATTCTGAGCTGTCAGCCTGAATGCTTATGGATTGATGGAGGCCTACCCATCCTGCACAGGTTTGCTCACATTATCTCCTCAAACCTGATCGGAGACTATATGCTCGAGCGTAGCAAACTACTATCATCTGATAAGGGCCAGCATACACTTCCTTCGTCATGTTCATCCTCTGACCTTGGTTAGCAGGAGATACACTTCTGTCATTGGCCGTCCATCTGTCATATGCCTTAATAGAGGTTTTTCAGAAATAGATGACATGTAGCCCGCTGTAGATATGCATCGATGGTCTAGGCTACAACGTCCTTTGAGAACAGAAGAAACCTCAAGATCCTCAACCATTGTGTGACTGAGTTTGAAAGAATTTTCTGGGGAGCACAGCTATGAAAGAAGAGCAAGATATATCATATAGAGAGAACCATGAATACTTGCTTGAAGACTTCCGTGTTCATCTGTACAGTCAAATATTAGAAACACGATGTTAACAAGTTTTGTATTATCAAAATTAAGATGATCTGTTTCCATATTTAACATTGTACTTAATTTAAAAATATGTTTTCTAATTTTAGAGAATTGGTATTATGCCGAATCACTCAAGAAATGAAGTGAAAATATTCAATTAAATAGGTGAACGTAATGGCTTATGATTATGATGTTTTTTTTATAATTGTGTATATGATCTATTTATATTATAAGTAGTGTTAAATATCATGTTTTTCACAGGAAATGCTCAACATTATTTTAATTTTCTAATCAATTTTCAACCATAGGTCACCCACGTGTATATACTTGAATTACAGATGATTTCACATGTTACAAACATAATTATTTGTGTTCATAACTAAGCCAAAAACTACTTCCATAGCTTGACTTTAAATGAAACTGTTCTTCTATATGTTTGGTGAGGCTGATGAAGGCAGCGGAACCCGATTGCGATATTCAGCAAGTCCCCACATTGGATAGATATTTCTGTATAAAGCATAATGCAACATGCAATTTTTCATGAAAACACCCGTGATTTCCTGTTGCGGGAAATCACCATTTTCAAGCTGAGAGTTTATCAAAAGCTTTGCTCCACGGTGGAGGGGCGTGGGGTCTCTGTCGGCCTGATGTTTCAATAGATTTGAGTGAGATTCAATTTTTTGTCATTGTCTTAATAAGTATTTTTTGGATAGAGATGAGGTTTTGTAGCAACTCTAACCTGGCCTGAATGAATTAGACCCATCAAAGCCCAAGCAGTGTGCACCAAGTTTGAGCGGTTGTGTTCCAATGGTACATACACCTATTTTTTATTTCAAAAACAATGGATATCTTACATTAGATGAATCTCACACTTTCTTCATCTTCTTATTCATGTTTTTTCTTAAGATGAATCTTAAACTTGCTGTAAGTATAGGAAAAATAAATAAAAAGGACCTTGTTTGGGCATGAGAGGTAGCTTTCTCCCCAACCACCGTCGTCCCTCTGTGCTTTAAGTAGAAACTCAACACCTCTCTGAACAGCCAAACAATCTTTGTATGTTTTACCAGCCGCAGCAAGTCCTTTGAGTGCAAACCAACATCCATATGTAAAGCAAACACCCCAGTTTCCATACCTTTAGATAAACAAATGACGGACAGAAACAACGTAAGACGAAATCACAACCTCTATCGTTTTATTAGGGGACTTTGTCGACATGCCCTGTCGTGGAATTGTTTCAATCAAACAGATGAAAACATTGCCTACCATGATCCATCTGGCCTTTGGATATCTTCAAGGTACCTGACAGCCTTGGTGATGAAGTTCTCTATTTCTTTCTTCCTATGCTCAGGATACAACTGCTTGAACAGAACAAGAGCTTGGATTGCAGATGAAGTGCACTCAACGTATCTATATGTGTATAAAATGTCTCATTCACAATATATTTGATAATCAAACATGTGTCATAGTTCAAAGAAACTAAGGGGCTAATTGATCGGTTCTAAGACGAATCTTACTCGTACTCGACGACAACATCAGCGAAGAACTCAGTAGGATTGAGAACCTATTGTTCGGAAAAATTAAAAAATTATTTGGATTCTTAATGCAAGAAATCAGTAGAAATAACAGAAGGAATCTTTTTAAAGCTGCTTTCTTTCTTTGAAAGGAATATACACCTCCAGCCACTTTGAGGCTCCTGCAGGCTCCCATACAGCTAAACCACCATTTTTGCTCTGCAGAGAAATCAATATATTTACAGCATTGTACAATCCTTGAGCTTCCATCTTTTCTCCAACAATTTCAGCAGGCATCAAAGAGAAGAGAAGGCAGCACTGGAAAACATGAAATGAGAAAAACATTGAACGAATAAGCACTTAGTTCCCAAGAATCTATCTGTTTCTTTACAAACAAGGATGGATACCTTCAACCCTTCAGCAGTACAATCTGATACTTGCCATCCGTGATCTTGATCTGAAAACGTCCACGACCCTTTAGAAATATGGCGGTACATGCTTTTGAAGTCACCAGAAGGATCCTCTTTCACCTGCATGTTCAATGTCAGTATCCCATTTCAACACAACAAACACATTTAAAAGCTTGACAAGAATTATCATACCTGAGATTTTTTGACGAAGTCGTGTCCTTTCTTTAAAGTATCACCTATTTCGCCACCTAGATTACTAGCTAACAACGCTTGAATTGCAAAACCAGTGTCCCATTCTTGGCTTCCGAAAGTCTCCATTTCAAACAAAATCATTTCTTTTTAGTATCCATCGATTTAAATTTTGACAATTTAATGTTAATTTGTTGCCTTGAAAATTACTGAATACCTGCATTTTCATGCCATCTTCAGCAACCCATATATAGTCAGGGATTCTAGCAAGATGTTTCTTGAAATAGTCACCGTTCGGATCCTCAACCCAACAAGCCAACATACACAACACCTTTTCGACACATCCGATTGTGATGTATCTGCTGTTTTCATCTTCATAGTGGATGTGCTTCATAGTCACTTGGAGAGCCTTTTCTCTCAACTTGTTGAATGGCCAACGAGTCAAGAAAGGCTCCATTAATACGTAACAGCTGTCCCATATCAAATCTTGTACCAATGGGTGAGGATAATACAGATCCTCCTGCATAAAGGTATAAATTTTTTAGAAACTTTTTTTAATGTAAACAAATAAGTGAAAATTTTAGATGCACAAGTGATCAAAGATTTACCTTTGCACAGCAATGTCTTACGCTTCTCCAGTTGATTTGTTCATAGGGCTGATCATATAACTCTTCTCTTAACTCTAAAATGAGGGGAGTGATAGGTCCTACAAATCTCTTGCCGTATAAATAAGACATCGGCATGTATACCATTCGGCAATAGCACCACATTTTTGCTGCATTTTGGTTGAAGAAAAAAAAATAACGCTCAATCATAAGTACTATTGGAGGTCTTGGAGAAGGCGATGAGCGTCATACAAGGTAATGTAGACGATAGCCAGGATCGTATGGGTAGTTTAACGCAAGCTTTAGCGCATCTGACGGAATTGCGTGAATGGAAGCTAATCAAACACGGGTAGAGCAATGGTTAACTGGTATGAGAGGAAACTCGAGGAGGGACGGAGTGAATGTCGAGCATGTGGAGGAGGAAGAGGAGACTAGAGGCTCATACAGAGAATCTAGACCAGCGGGTGATGATGAATTGCGACATGCACTGAAACGAGTTGAGATACCAAGGTTCGATGGTACGGATACGAGAGGTTGGCTAGGGCGCGCTGAACAGTATTTTGAATTGCACGATACTCCAGTCGCGCATCGTCTGAGATTGGCACACATTCACATGGATGGTCCTACATATAATTGGTTTCAGTGGTTGCGTTCGAAGGTGCCGGATATCACTTGGGGAAGATTTGCAGAAGAATTGATTAAACGTTACGGCGGCAGGAGACAAGCGAATCCGTTTTTCATTTTGGCTTCGCTGAAACAAGGTAATCTAACTCTAGATGCTTCTATTGAACAGTTTGAGGTGTTACTGGCCCAGGTGGGCGATTTACCTAAAGACCAGTGTCTAGGATACTTCTTGAGTGGATTACGAGAAGAGATCAGCAGGAGAATCGGGATTCATGAACCTAGAACAATCATGCGTGCGATGGACTTGGCGAGGGCCATAGATGAAGAGATAAATGGTTATTGGGGGTCGTATCGAACAGGACAGACGATGGTGAATGCACCCAAGAACTATCGAACAGCATCCTTTACCGATCGTTATGATAAGACAGGTGGAACGACGTGGGAAAGGGGTCGAGCCCCGCCATTGAGCAACATAACTAACTGACGGGAGCAACTCAGCTATACACAGGAGCGAAGGATTACCAATAATTCACCAATAGCGGTCAAGAAATCTGAAGGGGGTAGCAACACGGGGGAACAGAATCTAAGAAGGAGCGAGACAAAGAGGGAGGCAAGGATTGTGTCACAACAGGAATTTCAAAGAAGGAAAGAAAAGGGGTTAAGCTTTAGATGTGGGGAAGCGTACTCACCAATGCATAAATGCGCTTTCAAGTTGTTGCAAGTGGCGTTACTTGAAGAGGAGCGGGAAACTGAGGGGGAAACAGAAGAAAAGTATGAGGCAGAGGACGATGACGAGATAGGGGCCAAAGACTATGGGATGTTGGAGCTTCCCTTATTTTCAATTAGTGGCATGACACAGCCACAAACAATGAAACTAAGGGGCAAGATTCAGAAGGAAGAGCCACAACTTCGTTTCGCGCAAGTTGGTAGAAAATTTGGGTATGAAGATTGATGAGGCTGTTCAATTTGGGATGTGCCTGGGAGATGGAACTAAGGTGCAATGTCAGGGGATATGTCAAGTGATGGAAATACAGTTGGGGACATACACGGTAGTGATCACAGGACACCTGTTTGAGTTGGGAGGAGTAGACATAATACTGGGGGTAGAATGGCTACGTACGTTGGGTGAAGTGATGTTGGATTGGAACAAGATGAAAATGCGGTTTAGGGAGAGAGGGCATATAATTGAGTTAAAGGGGGATCCAACATTACAAAGATCCATGCTTTCACTCAAATCGATTTGGAAAGTAACAGAGGTGGAATTCTCCGCAACATTGTTGACAGTGGAGAAAATTACAATTGGGTAGGGAACAGAAGCAACAAAGCAGCAGTATCCCTCGATAATCCAGAAAGTGTTGAGTAATTTCAGAGGGGTTTTTGATAAACCCCAAGGATTACCTCCCAAACGAAGGCATGACCACGCCAATACTATCAAGGAGGGGCAGGGACTAGTGCAAGTTAGACCTTATAGATATGCACATCGACAGAAGAATGAAATTGAGAAGTTGGTCACAGAAATGCTAGCCGCTGGGGTAATACAGCCAAGCACTAGTCCATATTCAAGTCCAGTTATTCTAGTGAAGAAAAAAGACGGTAGTTGGAGATTCTGTGTAGACTACCGAGCCCTCAACAAAATCACTGTGTCGGACAAGTATCCTATACCTGTGGTGGAGGAGTTGTTGGATGAATTACATGGGTCGATGTGGTTCTCCAAATTGGATTTAAGAGCAGGGTATCATCAGATAAGAGCCAGGCAGGAAGACGTGGAGAAAACAGCTTTCAGAACACATTTGGGGCACTACGAATTTCTAGTCATGCCGTTCGGATTAAAAAATGCACCTTAAGCATTCCAAGCGGCAATGAACGACATCTTACGACCATACCTCAGGAAATTTGTATTGGTATTCTTCGATGATATCCTCATATTCAGCAGAAACGTGGAGGATCATGCTAAGCATATTCGGATTGTATTACAAATACTGCAAGACAACCAGCTATTTGTCAACGAGAAGAAGTGCGGGTTTGGATTAAAAGAGATAGAATATCTGGGACATGTAGTGTCGGGGGCAGGCGTAGCCGTGGATAAGAAAAAAGTGGAGAGTGTCAAAGCTTGGCCTACCCCATGCAATATCAAGGGATTGAGGGGATTCTAGGCCTATCAGGATACTACAGGAAGTTCATAAAAGATTATGGTAAGAAGGCTAAGCCCCTAACAGAATTGTTAAAAAAGGGGCTTTTGAATGGAACATTGAGGCAAATGCGACCTTTGAAGAACTTAAGCGAAGCCTCACCACAGCTCCAGTGCTGAAGTTGCCCAATTTTGAGGAGGAATTTGTGGTGGAATGTGATGCCTCGGGACGGGGCATCGGGGCTGTGCTAACTCAAGGGGGCCGACCCATTGCCTTCTATAGTAACGCATTGGCAGCGAGAGCACTTAGCAAATCAACATACGAGAAGGAATTAATGGCACTAGTATTAGCCATAAGACATTGGAGACCGTATCTACTCGGCCGTAAATTCATAGTCTTGACTGATCACAAGTCCCTAAAAGAGCTCCTACATCAAAGAATTACAAAGCCCGATCAACAACAGTGGATAGCCAAACTCATGGGGTATGAGTTTCATATTAAGTATAAGGCGGGGGTCCTTAATGGAGCGGCAGATGCTTTGTCCAGGTGTGTGGACACAACTATGAACAGCGTGTCTACCCCTCAATGGCAAGACATAGATGAGATTAAAGCAGCAGTACGCCTGGATCCCATATTGCTAGAGATAATTTCCAGACTAGACAGAGGGGAGCAAGCAAACTCACAATATACAATGCCCCGTGGCATACTGTTGTATAAGAATTGGCTAGTATTGCCAGCCCAGTCGAAGTGGATTAACAAAATTATGGAGGAAGGCCACAGTTCTATAGAAGGGGGACATGCAGGGCCTTCCACACATTGAAAAGAATAGCACAGGGTTTCTATTGGAGAAGGATGAAACGGGACGTATACCAGTTTGTTGCAGAGTGCCTAGTATGTCAAAGACAACAGTACCAGGCCATGAAGCCAGCAGGATTACTACAACCTTTACCGATTCCAGAAAAGATATGGGATGATATATCGATGGACTTTATAACGGGATTACCTAAGTCACAGGGATTCGAAGTGCTATTCGTGGTGGTCGACAGGTTATCAAAATATGGCCAGTTCATCCTACTAAAGCGCCCATATACTGCCCAGACTATAGCGGGGAAATTCATAAAGGAGACAGTGTGTTTGCATGGGATCCCACGATCAATAGTAAGCGACAGGGACCCCATCTGTATGAGTGCTTTCTGGAAGGAAGTCTTTCGATTACAGTGCACTAAACTGGCCATGAGTTTGGCATATCATCCGGAGTCTGACGGACAAACAGAAGTTTTAAATCGATGTATAGAAACGTACCTACGCTGCTTTGTATCGGAGCAACCACGCACTTGGAGTTCGTGGGTCCATTGGGCGGAGTATTGGTATAACACGGCATACCAGTCCGCAGCAGGAAACGAAGTTCTAAGACAACTCGGGTACAACTTAGAGCGAGCCCAACAGCGCATGATTAGAAAAGCCAATGCACACCGTCGAGATGTAGAGTATGAAGTGGGAGAAAAAGTGTTCCTCAAGCTTAGACCTCACAGGCAGCAATCGGTTTGTTCCAGGATTTTTCAGAAGTTGGCTCCAAAATATTTTGGTCCATTTGAGGTGATCCAGAGAGTAGGAAAGGTGGCATATAAACTACAACTCCCAGTGGGTTCTCGTATTCACCTGGTGTTTCATGTGTCCCAGCTTAAGAAGGCAGTGGGAAAACATATTCAGGAAAAAGGTCTACCGATGGGGCTGGAACAAGATTTAATCTTTAATTATGAGCCTCTCAAGGTGTTTGCGCACCGCCAGAAGAAACAAGCGGGAGTAGAAGTACCACAGGTTCTGGTACAGCGAAGGGACAAGCCTGCAGAGGAGGCCATGTGGGAGGATGCTGCTGAATTTAGTTCACAATTCCCAGATACAAACCTGGAGGAGCAATTCCCAGATACAAGCCTTGAGGACAAGGCTTCTTTGGGGGAGGGGGGTATTGATAGCAAAATAATAAATAGGCCCAAGCCCAAAGTCACACATGTATATACTAGGAGGCCCAAGGCCCAGGAAAAGAGTAGACATAGTATAAATAGACAGGAGACGGGCGAGGGAAGGGGACAATTATAGTTGATAGCAGTTATACATCTAGTTTAGCTAGAGGACAGGAAGGTTCCTGGGAGTCGAGTTTATGTTTCTGTATTGCTACTGAGATTCATTGATTTCATTCAATAAATACGTCAGCTTGATACTCAATTGTGTTGATTGCGAGCCAGTTACGATTAAATTCGTAACAGAACACACACATATTTGCATATGCTTTTATGTTTGAACATGTTAATGCATATTTTATGTACGTACCCGGATGCATAGGCAGACAAGAAGGGAGAAGCCAAAATTCTGGTGGCATTGGGTTGCATCCACACCAGTCAAATACTCCTAGTATCTACACGAAAAAATAATATAAAGTAGCCTTTTTTCCTGATTTAGAATATGTATGTAAACCAATTCACATAAACACAAAGTTATGATAACATATGTATATATGTAGCATACAGAAAGCCACGTTTTTCCCCAAGAAGGTATAGCCGTAACAGTTCCATGATCGAGTATCCATTTTCTTGCTCTAGCGCATGCGTTGTTTACCCCGCCATCCGGTCCTTCTCCGAGTATGCGCATACAAATATAATTGAGTGTAGTGCAGAACATGGTGCTATGGCCTTCTATGTGGAAACCCCAGCCACCATCTTCATTCTGAAGTTAATTAGCATTATATTGATTAATCCGTTTGATTTTAAATTATCAAGAAAATTTATTGATCATGTTTTTTTAAGATATGGTTTGATTGTGAAGAGGAGGTTCTTTCACACCTGGTGACAGTATATATAACGGAGAATTTCCTTACGGTGTTCTGATGGGAAGATTGTGTTGAGATGGCCTGTAATGTTAAGGATCATGACCTGCATATCAACATGTTACCATTTGTTTATAAAAATTACTTTGCAAGAAGTATGCATGGGTTTGATCTGCACGTGACCAAAATATTGTTACACTAACACACGACTTACAAGAGGTGGAAGAAAAAACAAGGGACCGGCATTTTCGGCCGGCCAGAATATTGTTACACTAACACACGACTTACAAGAGGTGGAAGAAAAAACAAGGGACCGGCATTTTCGGCCGGCCAGTGGCCGTCGCTGGCCTGCAACGCTGAGAAGAAATGAACGGCTCTACGCAAAGTGGCCGTCGTCGCCTCGTAACTAATTTCTTCATCGTCACCAACCTTAACTTGGGGAATTTGTTGTTTGAAATTCTTTTCATGTAGGAACTGATAATCAAGAATTCATGATTAAAAATATATTTATAATAAAACATCATTATCGTCTTGATGATTAAAAATTGTGGAATAGTTTGGCCGAAAAGAGTTGACCACTGGCATATGATCAGGAAAAGCCAAGAAAGTTTAAGAAGTCCCGTTGGGCTCTAATTTACTTACTAAAATGCAGTACATGTGGTGCCCTACAAGCAAGAGCGAGGTTAAAATTTATTGAACCTGAATCCTCCACATGAGATCACTGCTTGGCTTGACCTGGTTCCGGTTCTCCAAAACTGCTGGCGAGCATTCTCCGCTTCGTGACGGAGATCCGGTGTCCCATAATGCGGGTCGAACTCCCATGTCTGCCTACCAACATAATTGTTGGTACTGTAAAGGTAAGGACTGTCCACTCCTTCAGCAATCTTTAGTCTCCACATTTCAAGATTTTTACAAAATTAACCTATAAGATTAAATATATTTGATCAGAAACTAGTGCAGTCCAAACAAGTTAGCGGCTTGGGGCATGTTAGAAAATTGTCAACCCAACCCGCCTAACCCAATCCGTCTATTTATAGTCGGACGAGGTGGTCATAATTACTTCTTAGTTATATTAGGTGCACTG
>KV008386.1:1839-17025 GCA_001598015.1 Dorcoceras hygrometricum
GTCAGAATGGAGAAGGTGGTCGAGGAGATTGGACAAATACTTGAGGATATGCAACTTAATGATGAAGAGTAGACTGGGATAAGTAGTTTCTGTTTTAGTACAATGTTTAGGGTTGTTTTGATGTATTGACGCACCAATGTATTGTCATCTAACCTTGTTATTGGTACTTCTGTAAATTACTACTTTTTTACATAATGATTTGCGTAGAATAAAGATTTATAAAGGCACATTGTTGTTGCTTCCATTCTCTCTGCGCCAAGCTTAATCATTGGAGGTGGTTAGATGGTCGGTTGATCCCTTTGATTCTTTTAGCCTTTTGTTTATTATATTATTTTGATCTAATGGGATAGCTGATTTTTACATTCTTGTTGGCATGTATATGCAGTGGCATACTTCGTAGTACTGAAGACATGGTGGCCAAAATAAACTGCGGCAGACGTATTTGGTGTGGGAGTTTGGGTATGGATCATTAAACTGCACATAATTTGCATCTCATTCCTTATGTATAGATATATATGTATCAATATTTCTGTTTTTGTCTTGTTTTATTTGTGGTTTGATTGGTAGATAGTGTTGTCTCATTTGAATCATAAATTCATAAATCCAATGCTTAATAACTTTTTTTATGCATTCTGACAGAAATAGTGTTGTCTCATTTGTGACCTGGTTCAGACAAAAATAATTTTCTCAGACAAGACATTGAGCTACAAATTATATTTACAAGTCATAGGTACGCAGCTCTGAAGTTCATGGTTTTTTTTACAAGTCAAAGAATACATCAGTAGCAGCAGTAACATGGTTTTTTATTTGGTGAATGTTATTCAATTTCGTTCTTTGAATTTCATAGGTACACAGCTTTCTCCTGAGATCACCAGTAGCATTTGATAAAAAATAAGATACAGTTTCTAATGTATATGCAATACTGCTTAACACTAAATCAGGTGTAGTTAATGAAGTAAGATTTCCCCTGAGATTTTGTGACAGAGATAACAGTGCAAGTAAACTGCATTTTAAAGTTGATTTAGACATGATTGATTGACTCATGCCTATTTAATATAAGTTGGTGGTAACATTAATAAGTGCACTCCTCAAAGCAATTTAAATACCACTCCCATACTAACTTTTAGTGGCACACGACAAGTGCTTTATAGTTTTTGCAGGTTGTTTTGAACATATTTTCTTTGATGGCTGTTGCAAGCAGAATTGGTTCTGAAGAAACTGTTACAAGCGAGTATGTCGTTCCTCTAATAGAGTTGTCTTCCGATGAGGAAGAATGGCTGTACGGTGAAGCACGTTCATGTGGTAGAAAGGCGAGGTCGGTACACATTGGTCGACAGTTACCCGTGGCTGCAGAAAAGGTAAAGAGGCTGAAGTTGTGTAACGTGACAACAACAACTGTGAAGACAACAGATTTGGAAACTGTGGGTGACAAGTTGAACACCAACGTCGTTGAGGAGAAGGTAGGACCAAGTGCTCCCATTATCATCGACATCTCCGATGATTCTTCTGCATAGATATGTTGTTTCAAGATTCCAGCTAAGTCGGGGCAGACTTTTTTGTTTTGGTAATTTGTAATATCAGAAAACATGTAAGTTAGTGGAGATCCTGTTCAGGAATTGCTCTGAACTGTAGCCGTAGTTTTTTTTGAACCTTTTGTTGTTACAACTACGGACATGTACTGGTTTGTGGTGTTGAATTCTGGGTTTTGTGAATGCATTCCGTTTTATATGTACCGAAATTCTGTAAGACTTTTTTGTGGTGTAGAATTCTGGTTATTTTGGTGGTAATATTTCTTGGCTATGCGTCTGGTTCTATTGGTCTTGGAAGAGGTTATATTCTGCACTTCTGGTAAGGAAAAGATTATATTCTGCACTTTAAGTTACAGGAATTCAAACAACCAAGCGCTACTATTTTCTGTTAACTTTAAGTGACAGTTATTAAAATAACCAAGCTCCATTGTCAGTACGTTTTTTATATAAATTCTGTAATATAGCAAATGAGGACCAATACAAATATCTATGATCTTCATGAATTGTTCTACTAGTGTGGAACTTTACAAATAACCTCTGTTAGAATAACTACATGAACTTCATGATTTACTGGAACAACACATATTACAATAGAAGTGTACAGATATTTAAATCAGACAGAGGAAATCTGGTATGTTTCAATAGAAGAAAAGGAAGAAACGATATATCAGTACGCTTTAACAGATTGTGAAGAAGGGAATTAGAAGCAGAAGTCTGATCAGTGAAATAAATAAGAGCAGGAGAAGAAATCTGGTAGAGAAGAAGTTTGAAAAGGAAGAAATTTGTGTTGCGCTAAGAAAATAAAACCAGATGTGTTGCATAGAATAGATCAGACGCTGCCTTAACCAAACTTGGCATTGCATAAACCAGATGTGATGCTTTGCATAAAACAGACGCAAATAAAAGAAGTTAAACCAGACGACTGGATTGCAAAGGAGTTAAACCAGACGTTGGTATTAATTGAATCAGACGTCGAAGCAAAATAACCAGGCGCAGCAATTGCAAAAGAAATGAACCAGACGCAGCAACTGTAAAAGATAACCACACGCTGCACAATAGAACCAGACGCATAGCCAAGAAAAATACCAGAAGCTGTGAAGAAAAAGGAACCAGACGCTGAACTAAAGAAGAACAAAAACCAGACGCTGGTTTTTGTGGTAAATTCAAACATAGCAGTAGAAGAAGCTAAACCAGTCGCTGAAATGAAAAGAAAAGAAAATATCACATGTTACAGCAAAAATTGTTGCCAATGTACGAAAACCAGCTGTTGCAATGTACAAAAACCTGTCGTTGCAATAATTGAAAGAAATGAATCATCGGAAGAGATCGAACCAGCTGGAGTAATCAATCCAGCTGTTGCAAAAATTTTGCACTTGCGAAAATCCAGCAGTTGAAAAAATCCAATCTAAAACTGATTTGTTTCTTGAATAACAACCCATATCGAACATCATGAAATGATTCCACGCAGAAGCACTGACATTGATGGAACTTCTCTGCTGCATAGCTTGTAGTAGCATTGTAAACCACCAACAATTCGCCCGATTCCATCTACGTCATATAAGCCCACCTATTCCTGTTCCACTTGCATAATACAACAAACCATAGATCACATTTTCTTAACTTCCCGAAAGAACAATAATTACAAACCAGATTCTGTTTATTTATTTGTGTAAATAAGTGGACAAATAACTGTAAAATCTACACTGCTTAAGTAACGGGTCAGATCCTAAGTCCAACATATTGTGTGAAACAAAGCAACCCAAATATGAGAAGCACCCATAAAAAAACAAAACATAGCACAGATTAATTTTTCTTCTAAGCATTCAATTTAAAGTTGTCAAAATACATGATTGGATATGCAAGGTTAAACCTCCAAAACATTACAACACCATTCTTGAAACAATCCAAGATACCAAAAATACAACTACAGCGGAGAATACGAAATCAACACTGCTTGTTCAAAACTCGCACCAGTTACAAGAGATAACATATTGTTTTCTACCAATCATCTTCAACCTAAAGAGTGGACTTCAATCGCCACGAAGTAACCTTCTAACCAAGCATAGTTTTCCCTTGTCATTTAAACGATTGAACAAAGCCATGTTGTTGTGATTGTTGAACAACAACTGAGCTGCGATAACCTGCTCGTCCTCGGACAGTTCACTCATCCCTTGCAATGCATCCAACACAACGTCCTGCGCATCTGCTAAATTATCAGGACCTGAAAGATGCTTCACCAAATCAGTCATTGTAACCTTGGTTATATCTGCAAGGTTGTTGATGGCGGTGACAATGGCTTCATCAACTTCATTGATTTGCTTTCGCTTTCTCTTCTTCGACGTAGTAGCTACCTTCGGTTTAGATGATGGAGTGGTTGTTTCAGAGATTGAATCATCGTCACCATGTTGAGTATCACTTGTGAATGCATCTCCAAACTGCAAATCATTAGGCACATCATCATTGAGTTTTAGCACATCTTTCAAAGCATTCTCAAACGATTGGGAGTGCTCGCCGGTGGCACGATCGTTTCCAAATATCTCGCACCAGTCTGGGTAATGAGTCCACTGCTTGTGTCGCATGGTTCGGAAGGTAGAGTCCGTCTGCGTTGACAACGTTGTATTATGAATTGCAACTAAAATGGTAATTTTGAATTGAAGTAGTATTAACCTTGATAATTGTATCCCATGTCTCGTCTGTTGCTTCTACGGTATTGTCGGTATCGTTCCACCCCACGCCGCTTTTGCCTAACAACGTACATAACGTACTGTATGTTTTCTTCCACACGTGCACCTTCGAGTTTATGTGAGGATTTCCACGTAAAGTACAACCTGGAATGGCAGCATGCATTGCAGATTCCAGCAAAGTTAAATACCCAGCCCTAAATCCGTTCTCGCTTTTCCACCCTTTCGTGATTACGTATTTTAGTGCTGTAATCAATACGTCCTCCTCACGTGCTGTCCATGTTCGCCTTGTCTTATCCACTTTCTTCGTCCGACCTACTACACTTCCACAGGTTTCTCCACTTTCCATACCGAAGTATCTCTTCTAACAAAACACCTACAATGCAACGTTTAGGAAGCCGTTATATAGTCGTTTAACACAGTTGGCTTTAAAGTATAATGTATTCTAAACAACCAAATATTCGTAACAATTGATTCGTAAACACACTTTATTCCATTCCATACAGAAACGTGCAACACTTAGTTCAACATACAGACAAATATTTCAGCTTACACACGTAAATTCAATCCAAACACAGTTGCTCAAACATAAATGTGCAATATAACATGTTACAACTGAAAATGTTTAACTATTCATGTTCCACATTGTTAGAGCCAACTCATCTCTCCAACAATCCCATCCCACAGACGCCTCCAAAGTGTATATGAACTCATTCCCGGTTTCCTGGGAGGGGCTGTTAACTTCTTCATCAACTTCTTCAATGGGATCTTCCGGCATCTGCGTGCGGATAAAATTATGTAATAAGATACAAGCTAGTATTATTTGGTTTTGAACTCGCAAAGGGTAGAAAGATGGACTTCGAAGAATGGCCCATCTTTTTTTAAGCAGACCAAATCTTCCCGAGTCAATGCATCTCTTAAAACCCTTGCATCTGCTGCACTACCCTCCCACCCAGTCAGTGCGTAGATGAAGTTCATATTACGATCACAGACCCCTAAAACATTCACTGCGATTGCTCCTTTTCTTGTTCTGTATCTTGCTTTGTCATGGACGGGTACATGTACAGCGATATGTGTTCCATCAATTGCACCTAAACAACCCTGCAACATTGCAAGGTAATAATAGAGTGTTTATAATACGTCATTCATTGCATGCCAGCAAATTGCGAGTGTTCTACTTTAATCAAAACACAGAAGAAGAGGTAAACAGAGTAATACCTTGAACCACTTCCAATTATCGTGCACACAAATTTCATCAACAGGAGTCGGCTTCACAAGAAGGATATGATGCAGTTTCAGTAGGGACCGCATTACTTCGTGAAAATGGGCACTGATTGTTTGACCACTACGTATGTAATCGTGGCCTATGACTCGGTTTTTTTTATGATGGGCTAGTATTGACAAGAACATGGCAACTTTCTCATGTACCGAGACATATCTAGAATCTACTAGTCCTCCTAAATTTCTTAAAATGTAGCCCAATCTTCCGAGTGCATTGCGATTCATACGCAAGTTCACAACACACTGACCATCTCCTGCTTCAATAATTCTGTGCATGTGACTCAATTGCGCTGGAACTCTACGGATCATACTGTAAGATCCACTGATTGTTCGAAGGCGACGTCGTGTCTTCGGAATAGTTCTCGTACGTTGTCGTATCAAAAGCAATACGTACAAAAAATTCCGACACAATATTTGATGTACGAGCACAAGAAGAAGAATGTTTTTATATTTAGTATCCATCTTGCGTGCACAATTGGAAAAAAAAATATGCTTCAGTAAGTCAATATCATGTCAATTTAAACAGTCAACAAACAATATAACAACATACACTGGCCACATTCCAAAATAACAGAGTGCCTTCAGATATCGTACGTAATTTTAGAGACAGTATTCTCGCAGCTGTTTTATGGCCATACAACACATTAGAAAAGGTATCACCAGAATTTGGAAGCTCATAACAAGTCAACCCTAATTAACTTTTCAGGTTCAATAATTATGTTATCATATTTCCCAGCTCATTACATATTTCCCAACATAGAAGACTCGTACATAAGGGTTGGGTCCTACCTTTATCCACCGAAATTCGAGGAAGATTTATTATGGAATTAGGAAGCACCTAAAAGGGATAAAACTTTATCCTTAATAAGTCGCATTCTGTTTACAAACAAATTTAGCAGTAAACTCTGGAAGCAGGACCACAAATTTTTAATTATAGACATTCTTTTCTCAGCAAACTGACAGGCTAAAAACATGCTGCTTATAATTAATCTTGTTCGAAACCTTTCAGACATGTTTCATATTTATTAAAAATCGAGACATCACTCTTCAACATCTTTTTACCTTACACACCGTCTGTTAAACCGTAGTAGCACTAGTTCATCTCAATTGAAATCAGACCTTGTAAATGGTATTGAAATCTTGCACAGTCAGTTTACAGAAACATAAAGCATAAGAAAATTGATATGAGTCACAGAAAATTGGTATGGGTCACAGAAAATTGGTATGTGTCACAGTAAAACTTGAGCAGCCAGTTGACTGCTCCAACAAACTCGCACAACACAAGGCAGTCAGAACCGTGGGTCACAGAAAAGTTTCGATCTTAACATACCTGCAACGACGATAAGAAGAAGTCCAACCCGATTTCGCAACAGCTGCAGCACGAGAGAAGCCGACCACACTTCTATTGCTAAATATGTGTATTGTGAGAAGAAGGTTACGAGGGGTAAAAATGAGAAAATTCGCAATTTAATTCGAAACAGTATCTTGAGACTACTAGTACCTTCAAATTTGAAAGGATGCTTAATCACACGAAGGAAGCATAAATAGTGGATAATCAAGTGTTGGAGGATTGGACAGAAAGGTGCAACCAACGAATCAAACAAATGATAGTTTAACAATCCTGACCAATCCTTCGTACCAAACGGTGCCTTAGTTTATACGATGAGACGATGCAAAATATATACATAAAAACTCAAATCGAGATACATAAATGATAGAAACATGTCATTCTAATTATATTCTATCTGAGTCAATTGCACAAAATTGTCAATCTTGACATTTATAAATGAATCTCTTTGACAAAGTTATAAACTAATGTACTGTTTGCAAAAGTTTTTTAGGTACTGTGTTCAAACTTTTAGCTAATCAAATGTTTGAAAATTATATATAAATAGTGAGAGCGTTTCCTAAAATGTATACAATAAACATTACCTAAAAGCCTTTGAACGGCGCTTCAACCAATGTGAGGGAATGATCTAACATAGAAAACACATGTTTGATATCCATATAAAAAACATACACAAATTTCAACAGCAACAATGACCAATATACTTGGAAAAATTTACAGATCATTCCATGTTCGTCTCCGTTGTTATAACTGTCACAATACATTTCTTCACCGCATCTGTCGCATGTGACCGGTGAATGTATTTTGAAGTTAACTGCACAATTTGCTCTAATTTACACATCTTGGTATGTGAGAGAACTCCCCCTCAGAGATGAACCCTTTTGTTTCTCTTCTATTATATACAACACACTTTACAAATAAGATAGAAAAGACAATATCTTCCATTCGGTTTGATGGGTATGTTTCATTAACTAATGCGCAGCAACAAAAAAGAAGCCATTGAAGGCTCAGTTCAAAATTATCATTGGATCAATCTCTGCATCTCATTTTCTTCATCGTTGAGAGTCTGGATGAGCAGAGGAGGAGCGTATTGAGCCGTTCCCTGGTGTTCATCAGAGTCTTGGCAGTACGAGAGTATGACAGTATCTATAGACATCTCCACCACACCAAAAAAGAGGTTGGCGACAATATACGAAAAACTGGAGCAAACCTGAACCCACCATAAACAACTCATCAGCCTGTTTCTCTGGACACTTTAAACTACACAGATATATTATTACCAATGAATCATGTCGCACGAGTATGAAGATTCGCATGAATTCAACAGTAATAGAGTGGTGCATAAATAGTCATGGCAGGGCATACCAGCACAGGAAACAGTGGGGAGGAGATCTTGTTGTGCGCAGACTTATATTTGTGAGAGTCCAGAAGCAGAAATGTGAAAAGTGCACTAGTGAGGGTAACACAAAGCTTCCCAAGAAAGAGAATCACATCTCCCAACACATTCACCTTCCCAATCCTAAGTATGTTCCTCATAATCAACTCAGTTGCAATCTCGGAAGCTTTAAAGAAACCTTTTCCTGTTATCGCAATCTGGAAGATGGATATCATCAGGTTTTAAGTGCATAAGTGAAAGCTTTTCTATTAAAATTAAAATGTCATAAATTACAGCGATCTAGTTAATTGAAATTGTCCAGGGGATCCAAGAACTTAGACTCACCATAATGTAAGCATTACGGTTCACATGTTTAATAATCCATCCTATACACCTCAGAAAACACAGTGAAGTGCGATGTACCATCTTTTCAATCCAGCTTTGAGGCATATAATTGATATGATTAAGCCTTCGATGAAGTGCTTTAAGAACAAATCGAGTTGATTCAGTAAAAGTCACAATCAACGAACCAAGAGCAATAGATCCTAAATTGTATCTTGCAAGCCTCTTCATTGAAGAGAAAACAGGAAAGAATGAGATCTGTGGCTGCATTAGATGAAATGAAAGATTCATTATGACATACCCAGGCCAACCACTTTAAAATGTCTCATAAAATAAAATCTGATTCATATTTGAGGATTAACTGCGGAAGACTCGTTATTATTGATTAAAACAAAATGTAACTTGACAAAACAATTTTTTCACGATCCATAATATTGCAGTTCCTAAAGATTTGAGTAAACAATTACGAATCATTTTTTTAATCTAGTTCCATTGTATTAGTTATTTTGTGCGTTGAGTCAACAGTGCGCTTGCACAATTTCTTACCGATGTTTCACCTCGAGACCAATAATATGAAGCAACAGAACCTGCAACAACTGTACAGGAGAATGCTACGATGAATTGGGTCGGTCCAGAAGCCACCAAATAGGTGGAAAATGATGGCGGCAGAAATGTGAGGAGTATAGCGAACTTTATAGCCACAGCAACTATTACAGCTCAATTGTTTTGCTTTGAGATCATAGGAACAACAATTAGCTTCACAATAATTTTGGACAACACTTCCAGAACTAAAAAGATGGAGAGCAGCGGACAACCAGCAGATATAAAAGATTGCTAGTATGGCATATGGTATTATTGGAAAAATTATCAGTGCTCGTATATCTCCGATGACCTTTGCAGCAACCTGGAAATTGCAGTTGAGCTACGTCATGAAACACAACAACGAGGAATGGTACCATCAAATTAGAAAATTTACAATCACTAAGACGATAAGAACATGCGCTGATTTCTCCATTTCATACTTGAGTTTTTTCCCATCCATTTCATCCTCGAGGTTTGGATACAAGAGATCTCTTGGTCACATCGTGGAGAATGTTAAATGCAAAAAGAGTAGTTGAGCATTATCTGTGCGAGGGAAGATGTAATTTCTTTCAGTATAGTAGTTGGAATAGTGCTGACGTTTTTCAGATACTCCAAATATTATCATAAGGAGAAAGAATATTCGCTTTGATGACATGATTACTGAGCATCACATATATAACATTTTTTATGGAATCTGAAGGGGAATCCAAAAATCATACACCAAGTCAAGTCCATTGTTGGATCTCTGTTTTCCTACAGCACTCTAGTATTTCAATTGTTTCACTTCTACTTTTTTCTCTTCTTAGAAAGTTTCTACTTAGATTCAAGTGTTGAGTTGTAAGAGCTTACCCTGGATACTGGGTTTTGATGATTAATGTGGAAAAATGGAAATACTATCTTCTATTTCTAGAGGATAATTATTCTAGATTTGTTACCTTGTTTTGTAATGTGTGTCTACGTAGCGGGGCAATTATCTCTGTGAACCTGAAGCGTCGCCAGGATGTCTGAATTAAAGGACAATACCTCTCGGGCTCCAGACCAGAAGTTTCCTGAAGTGTATACCGTGAGCCCAAATGGGCTGGAACACTCATCTGTCCATATTACCATCCATAAATTGAATGGTAAGAATTTTTTAGAATGGTCACAGTCCATCAAATTGATTATCGCAGAATAGATATGCATATGATAAGCTTTAGTGATGGATTACATGATAACAAAAAAAAAAAAAACACTCCAACTTCCTGATCATATTTAGTGGAAAAGACAGGCTATTTCTCAAATCATTCTAAATATAGAACTGCATACCTTGAGGACAGAGGTTGCTTTGAGTATGCGACGAATTATAACAATAGAAGATAGGAGAGAAATTATCATCACAATGGTCATGAGGACAGCAACCGCATGAAGATGATTTATCGCCTGAAGGCATAATCCACATCAACGTACATAATGCCTACAGTAACAAGTATTCCTTGGCAAGAAGGAAATTGTGGGTTGAAATTGGAAAATGGACTTCTTCCTTCGAATTCCAATTCTGCCCCCAACTTCCAACAACCAAGCCAACTTAATCGATTAATATATTCAGAGTTAAAAAATCTTACTCTTGAGGATACATGATAATACAGGTCATGCTCATCAATGATAGGGGAGATGGCATCATTTCCGATCCATCCAGCTAAAGACCAAGGAGACAAATATTTCAGTCGCTTCGTTGTGGAAGCATCTATCAACATTATTTATAAAAATGCAGTGGTTGGGAAACCAATATAATACTTGTGGATGCCAGTTGTAGTTTCGAAGGGTCAAGGTAACTACAGATATTTATAGAACAACCACTGATCCACCGATCCATTGATAAACAAGGCAATGACATATCCACTATCTGACATAGTTCTATAAAGGAACCCCGTCTTAATTTTCCAGTCAGTCGTTCACAGCTCAGGAAAAGCCAAAAAATAAAATAACAAAATCAAGCTAGGCATAGTATCAAGATAGAAGGGATATGTCAAGGAAAGATTGCTAACCTTTCAAATAAAAAAACATGGTTACAGATACAATGAGAATACTGAAAAGAGTAACTGTAATCCATGGCATTCCAGAAACAAAGTATCGGATCATCAGAAGCCATAAAATTGATAGGAACAGTGGCAGAAATCCTCCACAAAGAAGTAATACAGGCCATGCTTTTCCAACATCGGCCACATATCTCTGCAGATATATTCACAGAAAGAAACCATTTTCAGTTTTTAAAACATGGAACGGTCATAAACCATAAATTTCACCAGATACAGACCTTTATAGGTTAGAAAATTAATTATCAGAGTTTTTTTATCCTCAACCCCGCCATCAATCCTCAATTCCATGAACTTTCACTAACATACTTGAAACAGGACATTCTACTTGAACCACTCAAAAAGTTTAAATTGAACAAGACAACAATAATATTTATGGAATGGTTTCACGTTTTGTTCTCAAGTTAGATTAGAAACGAGAGATGAAATGGCCTTCAAAGCTCAATTTCGCTGCTAAATACTTCTAGAAGAAAATTTTAAAAGAAAAGGCAAAGTAGCCAATCTAACCTTTAATACTGATGACCGAGAGTTTATAGATTTGTGGATGGATTTATCGATTGCAATGTCATCTATGACTTTCACTCCCCCCATCTCCTCCCAATTCCTCAGAGAAACATTCGATGCACGACCAATGAACTGACAGTTCCAGTACACTGAAAAGGGGAATAAAAAGAAAACAGAGTACATTTCAATCCAGCAGCTCACAGAACAGGTTCAAATTCCACATTCTTTGGTTACTGGATAATCAATAAATCAATAGGTTGAATCTTGTAACACGCTAATTACCATTGACACTTGAAAATATAACTGGATAGCAAGGACCCTGAAGCTGAAGAGATGTGTTTCTGAGTTGAGGAGTAAGGTCTTCAAAATAATCATAGTTCCTGTCAATCCAGTCGTCAAGCGATAGACGAACATCCCCCTCTGGATAGTCGCACACCCAATTTAGTGAGTCTTCAGATGGAACAGGACAATCCAGCAAGCAAATACTCCGGGCATTGGAGAGCTCAAATTTGCTCTCCGTCAAACTGGTTTGGTAGACCTGGTTAGGGTTTAACCAGTATCTGAGTTCCAGTTCATGGAGATCTTGTTCGGCATGTTTGTCACCACACAAGTTCCCATTATAATCCAGTCCATGATGTAACCTTATATCAAAAAAAAAAAGGTAAAAGCTGGACAACAGAATAAACAAATGAAACTCACGTTTATGTAAAATTATTCCAACTGGAACTTTGAATCTTTTGCTTATTTGACCAACAAATATATTTTACAGCCTCTCCACTTAGACAGAATATTACCAACAACAGAATGAAAGTCTAAATTAAACAATCAGGGTAAACCAAATCCTATCAAGATTCACAAACTTAGCCTGTACTTTTCAAAACCTTCACATGCACAAAGTAAACAGCCGCTCAACAATAAATGCTGCCCAGAATGTGTGGATTCAAACTTCAGGAAAAACAATTAGCCATTATGATAAGCAGACAAGCAATTCTTGTTCAAAGAGAAGGAAAAAGATTGAATATTTTTCTTACTACAACGTCTTAAAAAATACTTCAGAACCGCCGGCATACCCATCTGTAGTATCAAGAAAATGGTAAAAAACAAGTAGCTCAGATTGATTCACCTCAAGGGGTTTCCTTTGCTAAATCCAAAGCTTGAGTTTACAATCATTGCCACCCAGAACCCACTGAACGTCACGAGAAACACCAAATCTCTGCACTTTCTGTTGTGCTTTATGATATCATTGCTTGCATTCCCATCACTTGATGGGTACCTTCCCACTGCAGACCCCAAGTCCTCTCATCTCTCTCTTTCCTTCTTCTTCTTCGATTTTTGATAATATATCTTATCTTCTTTATTGTATGCTATGAATATATTTCTTCGCCCGGGGCAGAATGCATAGCGGAGTGTGGAGGAAAAAGTAGCCATTTAAGAAGAGTGTGCAGGAAACCGTGACTAGGACCCCATCATTTGGTTTTTTTTTGAAAAAAAGGTACATGATAAATGAAAAGAATTAACAACGATACTGAAACTTGGTCATTTGAATCCACAATTCCCATACAGGTGTTTACCAACTTGAGAAACCACTTTGTCTAAAAAATCCTTTAATTCATAGTTATATCTAAGTTAAGTTTCATTACAAGGAATCTTGAAAACCACACTTGTAAAACGAATCACCGTACTACAAAATTTTCTTGGGTATGAAGTAGTGAAATGGTTCTATCATTGCGAAATCTAGAAGCCAATGCTTTGAGACCTTAGTATCCCACGCACGTTTTTTCTGCCCTCAAGATTTATTAGATGATTGAAATCTGGAAACTTGCTTAACAATCATCTCATAGAAACACGATAAATTAATCTAGACATACTTTCATCTGCTCAAACCTTAATCCGGAAACAGTTTTTTATTCCGCAAGGAAAAAATTATTTCTACTATATTGTATATCAAATAATGTAAAATAAAGTAAATACTTTTACTACTATTTAAAATATTATATTAAAGATCACTGCAGACATTAAAGAACAAAATTTATGACATGAGCTGAACTTGACTCATTTACAGCTCTTCAGAGATCCAATAGTCTCTGAATCACCACTATGGAAGTCCAGGGGTTATAAATGCTGAAATTTGTTCCCAGCATGGCAATATTTTATAAGTGGCTTGCGCAAAATTTAAACGTCTGTTAAATTCTTGTCTTACTCATTTTACTATCTTTTGAACAAAACAAACAACTTGCAAAACTACTGCCATTCAATATGTTCCGAGTTCTTGTAACTTGTGGTGTTATTAGCTCCTAAGGAAAAATAAAGTATCCTTTGCATTCAGGTCTTGCAGTTAGGCTCAGGGCACCAAATGGAATGGATAATATACACCTTCAAAAAATGGACTCCTAAGAGTGATAATAATCATGAAATAGTTGGCTTTTTATTCCACAATAATAACACAAATTAAATTAATGGGCAACCATCATGGATAACAATTCATGGATCGTTGCACAACTATCTTCTCCAGAAAGCCCGCGCCACGAGAACTTCAGAGTATGGAGGCACGATAACGCCACAGCTTGTTTTTTTCCCTCACGCTCAATGCCTTGATTGGCCGCTAGTTCACGTCAAAAGAACCAATTTTGCGTCATGTAATCCAAGTTAATCTCCGTCGGATGATCTACTAGGAGATTCCTTCCTTATCATACGTACAAGGTCCTGCACCACTTCTGACATTGGTGGCCTGAATTCAGGTTCCGTCTGCATTTGCAATCTCAGTTGTGTAAGCAAGTAATCGAAGGAAACTTGGCCAGGTGCTATTTGGGAAGAAGCATGAATTACTAAAAGAGAAGTCGTCAAAAAATGGAACTTTTGGGTCAGTTGCTGTACTCTACAACTGTTTTGCCACAATGAGAACATTTTCACTTATCATGGATCTATCATATGTCATAATCTAGACGTAATCAATACATAAGGAATGCATCCCAACTGAACTTCACAATGACAACTTTAGTGAAGCAGTAACATAGGTATGATCTTAAGCAGTCGTGAATAATAAACCAAATGAAAGGGGACATCAGATCTGCTCACCAGAACACAGCGGGAGATAATGTCAGCAAAGTGTGATAAAGATTTAACCGGATAATTTCCATTTAGAGCAGGATCAACCATCCTAGATAAGGCATCAATGTCATGGAGCTGAGGAATTGCCCATCTTACCAAAAATTGCTCTCCTCGAGTCCTTGTCCTAGATAATGTTTCACGAAAATAAGGTAGCATGTATGCACGGACATACCAAAAACATAACAACATAATATGAATTATTACCGATCATAAGACATTCTGCCAGTTAACAGTTCCAACATGACAACTCCAAAACTGTAAACATCGCTCTTTGAGGTGTATATTCCAGACTCAAACTCGGGGGCACCATATCCATAGGTTGTGAGAAGCTGGCCTGACAACTACAAATAAATTGAATTATCAA
>KV008387.1:3452-13505 GCA_001598015.1 Dorcoceras hygrometricum
GTCAGATGAGTGGTTGGCTTTAGGGAAAGTGGGAGATTGTTAGAGTAGATGCCCAACTAGCCAACTTGTGGCGTGTGGGTTTATAGACTCTTGTATGAAACAATCTTTATATATGATATTCACATTTATTTATATGGCATTCTTTACTTTCATTGTGTTGTATAATGATTAACAATTGCGTTGAGTAAAGACCTAGAATACACTAAAGTCTATGTTAGATGTAATAGTGGGTATGACGGCTATCATGAAACACATCTAATAGTCACTGTGTATTCTGAACATGTTCCTAGTCGATAGGGCCGTCAAAATGAGGATAAGGGCACCCGAGCTTGAGACTAGTATCTGCGATGCGAAGTACCATGTTTCATTGGTAGGGAACATTGTGATGTTCTGAGCATGCAGATAGATAGTGACCTGGTGATCTATCGAACTACCCTCGTTCGGACTTTCCAAGTGGTTACCATTTGTCGAGTGGATAAGTCCAAGGTCTTGGTTGTACCTATTAGTAATCACGACTCGAAACGTCATTGAGACTCTACATGATAGGCATCTCACTTTGACCCATTTTCCAACTCACTTGGGGTCATTAGGCGGCGTGATTGTGTGAGATCCCGATGCATGTAGGAGTCGATGCATCGTTGTCGAGGATTCACCGCTCGCAGACATGCGTGGATATCCTATGCTATCTGAGGTGATAATAGTGTATAAATCTCTGGCCAGAGTACTAGAAGTGTTTTAGGTAAATATGTTTACCTATTTACACTCGCGATGTCACTATTCGATCTCCAAGATGTATGCATAGATATCGGATCTATAGCGACTCTCGATTTACCAATGGTCGTTGATCTGATCGGGATATTTGTATTGAAAGGATCGTACTGTACGCTAACCACGAACAACTGGTTCTTGCAGGCACTATTAGTGATACCTAGGGGGTCATGGGGCGATGTTGCTAGACGCTCTTATCATGGTCCGATGGGCAAGTCCGGAATTGTGATTCCGGAGCCACAATGGTTGTGGGCCCACACTAAGTCTATTTAATATAGACTTAGACTTAATTATCATAACAACTAAGCAATCAACCCTAACCCTAGCAAAGTGGCCGCCGCCCCCCTCCTCTCTAAACAAGCCGCCGCTGCCGCCGCTTCGAGTCGTCGGAATTTGTTCCGGCCAAATTTTCGAGGAGAATCTGTCCGTGCCGATCTCGTCAGGCCTTATAGTGCAGGCTGACGAAGGAGTGTCGTATCCGGTAGTGGACCTGATTGAAGTTATCTACCGCCGCCTACCGTGAAGTGCCGATTTCCTCGCGAAGCTGGTCGGAGCCAGGCACGAGTTTCCAGCGAGGTAGTCATCTAAACATCCTATGAATGTCATAGTCTGTCGTTTATTGAATTTTATTGATCGTCTCCCAGCCAAATTTTGTTCTTCCGCTGCCTCTCCGGGAGGCGTGATCCGGATCCGCCGTGGTTCCCCAACAGGAGCTGGATCGGACTTTGAGCTATGTTGAGTATCCCTTGCAGATCTTGGACAAAAAAGAGAAACATCATAGGAATAAGATCATTCCTTGGTGATGGTCCAATGGAGCAAACATGGTAGAGAAGAAGCTACGTGCGAGTTGGAGGAGAAAATGCAACGTGAGTGGCCTCATCTGTTTGGTAGATCTTGCATTAACTCCAGTAGCTAGTTTGTTTGTTGTTTGTTCAAGTTATCTTGAACTCTTGGTTAGTAGCCTCTCGTTGTGTGTTGGAAAGTTGCTGTTTGTTTTTTGCCTAGCGGGATTTTTCCTGTGTTGGTTGTTTGTTGAGGCTCTGCTCAGATCTCGAGTTGTTGTTTGATTTCGAGGATGAAATCTTATTGGGGAGAAATGTGAGACCCGAAATATTATTGGATTAATTAAGTTAATTAATCGGTTTTTGTAAACAGATCTGGGATGGACCAGCTTTGAGCTGGTATGCTTGGTGGATGTATCGGGTTTCTATTTTGTGTATTTGAAACAGCTTTGGACAGTTGTGGAGTTCTGCGTGTTAGAAATCAGATTTGGGGAGTTGAGAATGGTTGATTGGTAACTTCAGATTTGGAGTTGATCGTTGGTAATCAAGGTTAGAGGTCAAATCTGATTATCGCAAAGTATTCGGAGTACGCTGGTTGAGTATCCTGCACGGGTAGCGAAACGCTATCGTTTAGGAGAAATCATATTTGAGATGCTCGCATAGTTATTAATGCGTGGACCGGCTTGGTTTGTTATTCGGGATAGACTGGTTTCGGGTTGCTTAGATCGGAATGTGGTACGATGTCGTTTTGGGTATCAGTAAGCGTTGGTTAGTTCTGGTGTGAGATCTGGTCATTCAGATCTGGATTGCGGTGCGACGCCGTTTAGCGATAGCAGATCTGGTGTTAGCGTGAGGACGTGTACCAGAGGAATAGTGGACTTTGGTGCGACGTCGTTTCGAAGAAAGTTCAGATCTGTTTTAGCATAAGGTTCAAATCTGGTGTGGTACTCAGATCTTAGTGGGAATCAGCTTTGAGCGTATGTTGTCAGTGGTTTCATCAGATTCGGGAGACTTAAGTCGTATTTATATCAGGCTTTGACTGGTCTCATCATTCTTTCCCAACACTTAGAAATATTTTCCGTAACCATATCCTGTCGCGATACCCTAGTTACTGTTCATCGAACTTATCTTCTCCGATTGTCGGCGGTAGACAGCTCCGATTGAAGCAAGAGTGGTAGCGCTGGAATCCTCTTGTCAAGGCGCTTCTTCTTATACCACTTTCATAGGCTTGCGTTGAGCTAGAAGAGGATCGCGAAGGAAGCTGCCTTGTGTGGCCTGTTAGCATTTGAGCAGATTTGCTTTTACGTTCAGGTAACACTCTGGGTAAGTGTTAGATCCTTCTTTAAGCTCCGTTTAGAGCTGTCTGTAGAAGGGTATGAAAGAGCTGGTTGAGCTCGTAGTTCCCAGTCTATGGTTCTGTGATACTTTCCCTGAGCTTGTCGTTGTTGTTGGTTGTTCAGGTTTCAGATCTGTGTGCTCGGGACCGCGTTTGTGGTAATTGTAGCTCAGAATTAAGGTACGGATGTGAGCTTGTTTAACAGCTTTGGATTTAGCAAGGATAACTATGTGTGTTGCTGTGTATGTCTTGTGCTGTTATTGCTTGCTTTTGTCCTATGTTAATTGTTGCAAGCTGTTGTATTTGCATACACGCATTAACCATATTGAGCTTAGATTTTGTTAGCCGTGCCTTGTTCTGCTGATCTGTGAGTACCAGGATGCTTTGAATGAGGCCGAGCGGCAATACCGTCATCCTCATATCCGTGTTGGGTTGTTGATAGCCACTGTGAGCCGAGTGAATAGCTACCACATCTCATAGTTGGGCAACAACAGGTTGAGCGATCTGTTGTGCATCTGGTACTGTGTGTTGAGACGAGTGGGTAGCTTTCATATACTCACTTACTCCGTGGCCACCATCTTCCAGTTGATCTGTTATCAGTTGTGAGTTGTTTGACCTTTGGCTCCCTGCTGTCGGTTGTAGCCTTGTTCTCTTGCATAGCATCTGCATATTATCCGTTGCTATCTATTAGCTGTTTTTCAGTTGCTCTCCGTGCTGGGGTTTGACCCCATGTCCCTCTGGGGCTGGTTGTTTTGTTTGACTGTGTCTGCTTCAGGTTATCTTGGTTCCTCAGCTGGACGTGGAGTTGATCCAGCTGGTAGTGCCCCAGGAGGTGGATAGAGTGTCCCAGTTATATATAGCATATACATGTTATTGCATATTGTATCTATGTTGCGCGAGAGACTCATCATGGTTCCTTTATTTTGTTGATTGGGAGTCACTCTATGCTTGTATGTTAGTTCATGTTGTATGCGTTGTATTGAGTTTTCAGTTGTTGTAACATCAGTATTTGAATATCAATGTATTTTTAAATTATGTTTTTCTAAGTCATGCCAAAGCGAATAATTTTAGCCACTATTTTAAATGTGTTGGCATACAATGGCGGATCCGGATCCCGTTTCCTGGGGGCGCAGCGGAAATTAAAATTGCCCCGAGATATGTTCAATACATTAAAGAAATCAACGATAAACATACATAGGATGTTTGTGATGGTCCCAGAAATAGAATCACTAAGTAAATAGGAGTTCAGAAGGGAGGGGGGGTTGAATGAACTCCTTCGATTTTTCTATTTCAAAATTCTTTTAAAATATTTTACAAGCTTCTTGCTTAACTTAAGTCCGAGTTACCAGACTTAAGGATATCTCTGTTATATTCAAACTTCCCGGCCAACAATATATGTGCGGAAAAAGGCCGATCGATTTGTGAACAGTTAATATAAGCAATAAACAATATGTAAATGCGTAAAGTAAAAGATAGAGTTCAGGATTTGTTTCTGGAAGTTCGGACTTCAATGTCCTACGTCTCCCATTCTTCCTCCTCGGAAGGTATCACTAGAAGACTTTGATGAGAGTAGTCCTTCTACAAACACCCGATCCCGTAACCCGCAGCTACGAGAACTCCTAGTATCTCACAACCACAATCCAAGCAGACACAGCTGCTGGTTACAACACTTTAGTGTTTTCAAACGGCTTTTTGAGAAGCCCGTTTGTTACAGACTCAATCAATTACAACAATGAATACACTTTTTGAGTACTGTAAAATCTCTGGTTTCTAAAACAAAGAAACTTGATTCAATAATGTGAACCAGAGAGTGACACTCGAAGGTATAACAGTGAATATCAAATGAGTGAAGATTCTTCGAGTGCTTGAGCTTTGAATGCTTTCAACGAAGAGTAAGCTCTAGGAGTATTTTGACAGCGTTTCAGTAATAGCAATGGCGAGTGATCTCTTCAATGCAAAATATCTGCTATTATAATCTTCGTTCAACGGTCGATGAATCCAGATAAGGCAACAAATCCTTTTTGAATTCCTGACAGTAGTACGCCGTCAATCCTGCTCCATTATATGGTAAATTGCGTTTCGTCAGGGATGCGAATATCATTTCCATATGTGTGCACTCCCGTTCAATTCGCCTCTGTCAATGTGTACTATTTTCCCAAAGATAGTACCAATCTCGTCTCCTTAATTTCAGGCAGTATGAGTGATTCTTGTTTTGGCCATCGATCTTTTCCAATTAGTATACGATCGAATTTGAATCAACTTTGTGCTTGCGCCTGAAATCATTTCTATTGATAGATCTTTCCTTGGAGAAGATGAATGAACAGTTCCTTGCTGTTGAGAGATTTGTCGCGGTAAACAAGATTCAACCATTTGCAAATTTCAGCACTGATGACGTCATCATATCTTTCCATTTAAAAATTTTAGCACTGCTGACGTCATCATATCTGTTGGGAACGTTGTAGCTGAATATGATGGTGACGTCATGATGTCTGATATTCTATTGTGGCTGACGTCATCAAATCTGTTGAAGCAAACGATGTCGAGTTGGACTACCTTTTTGCGAAAGCTGTCGATAGTGAACGTTGCTTGCACTGTTTCCAAGAATAATACTGTAGCGAAATCTGGTGTCAACAGCGATATCAAGATCTGTCGAGTAAGCTTATCAATGCATACGGCAATCACTGTTGTCAGCAATGTTGATCATCGTGAAAAGATTATTCGAATATTATCATTTAAGTCCAAATCTTTTCTTATTTTTGTTATCACCAAAACTATAAATTTTATCCTAACAATTTCCCCCTTTTTGGTGATGACAAAACTTAGCAGCCGATAAGAAAGGATAAGCAAAGATACATTGCACAACGACTGCTAAAAGCAAATATCTCAATGAAGTACATGAGATTTGTACGAAAGATTCTAATCAGTATCATCTTCTTCTTTTGTAAGTTCCACTCCTGCTTTGCCTACGTTCTCTCCTTTCTCTTTCTCTTTCTATTTCCAACCTCTCAGACTCCCTTATGTCGGCTTCAATAACTCTTTCAGCAGCCTCTTCTATACTTATAACTTGTCCAGTCTCTATGATGTGTCTCCGTGCCTGTGCAACTCTTTCTTCAAAAGTTCCAGTCGTTGGCGGAAACGATGGAGTTTGTGTTCTCACAGTGCGGGGCGGCTGCTACTGCCTACTTCCCCCTTTTTGGCAGCACCACCTCTTAGGCAATCGGCGATGTCACCAACTTGGGTGGAAAGGCTTAGTATATCTGCTGCTATCTTTGATTGAAAGTCCAATTGTTCGCTCCTGATAGCAGCAATTTGCCCATCCATATATAGCAGCTTGGCATCCTGCTCTCGTTGCTTCTTTTTGATATCAAATAGGTCTCCAAGGATAGTGCCAACGGGTGCCATCAATCCCTTTTTCAGATCAGTGATTTGCGTTGTTTGAGTATTGCCTTGCCTTTCAAGAACTCGACACGCAGTCTCAAAGGATTGGCGAAGCAGGACTTGCACTTTCAGAAGATCCCCACGAACACCCATATCAACAGCATTGACCTTTGATAAAATTTCGCAGTTGGAGTCATGAATGCGCTGAGCAAGAGATGATCGGAGGTCTTCAAGAGCCTCGGTAAACATAGTAAAATCAACCGATGCGGAGGCTTGAGTGTCTGCTTGGGCATGCACAGGTATATCAGTAGAATCAAAGTGCATGGAGACATCAATAGAGGAGGAATTGGATGCATGATGTGGAGAGATAGCCGTAGGAGACTCTGGACTTTGAACAAAGTATAAACGCTCCTCCTGTTCAACACGGGAAAAGATAGCAGGGCCAAGGTCCAGACGCGAATCAATCTCAAAGGAATCAACCTCTGGTGAGAGTGGAGACGGAGATCGATAGATTGTAGATGCATCGGAGGAAACCAGGTCTACCTCTTCAACATCCGTTAAAACAACTTCCTGTATATCTTCCAAGTCTCTCTGGACGACTGAATCAACAAAACTATGACAGGCCAAACCCTGTGCAAACAAGCGGAGGAAATCGGCGGGAATACGCTCCACTCCCAAGTTATATACTGTAAGATCATGGCAGATATCCTCCCGCACTGGTCGCAGACCACAAAACATACTAAATCAAACAATTTCTTCACAGACCTTGGTCCATTGCCAAATTCTCATCAACCACGGGACTGCTGTCCAATATTGTACAGGCTCAATAAAAGAGACATGCGAAACAAAAATCTCTTGGATGGCAGGTGCTGGCATTTGCATTTTGTTCAAGAATAACGACATGCGACAACTACTCCTCCAAAAATCAGGACCCTGAACAGGAGTCCAAACTCCATTCACCAAAATCACGGGTCTTACCCAACAAGTAGAAGTTTCTATAGAATAAAATCGTGCAAGAATAGCACCGCTATCAACAGAGGAATCAACGATTGAGGAAGGGCAAGGTTGATCCATAGATAATCCATGCTCACGCTGCTGAGCCAGTAAGTCTTCCATGGATTTTGAATGAGCATCAGATAGTAAATCAAAGATTTGGGAGGCTGTGGTAGTCCAGTGCTGGCCAGGAATGGAAAATTGTCTATGAGACTCCATGATCATCCTGAGCAGCTCTTCTTTGTACTTAGCTAAGATGTACATCTTTCTCTTAACAACCATCTCCAACGAATCTGTCGCAACCCACTCCAACATAAACTTTTCCTTTTCTCTCAGTTTCAACAAGGCATCAAAATTGGTCAATTTGTTGATTGAGAAAGAGTGAAAGAAATTTTCTACATCCACCATAATCTGGTCACGGAGTTTAACAAGAAAATCCACATCAGTACAAATCAGCTCCACTATTTCCCTTGCTGGATTCCCGCGAACTGGTTCATCCTCCACCAGAATCCCTTTTCCTTTATCAAGTGAGGAAATTCGCGGGAGACTGGCAGAATACAAGTCACCCATTTGAACATCACCAAAGTTTAGGAATTCACCAAGCCGTATCTTGGTAAGCTCCACAGCAGTAAACGACGGTAGCAACAAGTCATCGGAGATTTGTAATAGAAGATCATCAATAGGCATGGTCTTCTCAGTGACTTTCTTACGATCAACAGATATGTTCATCTCCTTGTCAACCACAGAATTAATGCTGCCCTCAGCCTGTGTATCAATTGTCGTGTCAACAGACTCGGGCTCATTGTGCCTCGCAACAAAATCATCCAACCACCGAGCAAAATCTTCTTCAAACATTTCTTCATCAACACCCTGACCTTCTCGCTCTGTCGCACTCACCCTAACTCCAAGGTTTCCTCTAATACCGTGGCTATAATGATGTCTGCTTCATCGGTACTCATAACAGCAGCAGCATCAGCATCTTTAACAATTTCCTTTGTTCCCACTGATTCATCATCAGAACCCCTGGATAATACCAATCTCCTCTTTCGAAATTTTCTTTTGACACAGGTATCTACTGGCATCTCATCAGTAGTAAGAATTTTCTTCTTCGCCTTTGGTGTCTTAGCCATCCCAGGCTCCTCACTCTCCGCACGAGCATCGATTGTGGTGTTGGTGACAATGTAGGTGTGAACTGTTCTCATAGATTGAATTTTGGCACTTGGGCATGGAACACCATCGCCCATAGTAACAGTAGGCATACCCTTCAGTAAGACACCGATTTGCGCAGCAAAGCCCTTTGCTTTCCTCTGCGACCTATCCACCATGTCTTTCAAAACACTAAACAAAACTTTGCTCCAATTTACTTTCAACCCATAATGAATCACAGTCATCATCTGGAATCGTTCAACGGTGACAGAATCAAAAGAACCTGCCTTAACAGTAATGGCCTTTGCCAAGATATCATTCAACAAACGAAATTCATGTTTCATATATTTCTTTTTGCCATGAACATCAATCTGCACACTCTTCTGTGAGAAAAGGCTCCGCGCATCATACACTTTATCATTTGGTACTTCATAGAAGTTTGTAATACCCTCCGTGGGCAAGTCAAACACTTTTGCGAACAGAGTCGGTGAGATAGAGACAAACTTGCCTGATATTACGCCTGTGATATCTTCGCCCTGTATTAATGCCGTGTCTAAGAAGTGCCCTAGTTCCTTTTCATACAGCACCGATTCACAGCCCTGAGACCACTGGCCTCCAGAGCTTTAAACATGTTGAGCATCCCTTCATGGTCATGAATCAACAGGACGGACTCGAAGTTAATCTGATAAGAGTAGGTGATGAATGCGGATGCCATTTTAGAATGCAAGGAGTGTATGAAACAAGATATTCTGCAAGAGAAAATTCGAACGCACAAGACCAAGAGAATGCGAGAGCAATAAAAGGCAAAGATTACGATTTCTCAGTAAGTGTGAGTAAATATTTGAAATGCCTTAAATAAAGATGGTGAATATGAACGGTGAGGAGAGAGAAACAATGTTGATGTGATGATGGGAGTGAAAGACAACACGTGTCAATCATCCGATGGGGCGTACTATTTTTAGAAAAGATTTTGCAAATATTTTACCTGTACTGGAAAATATTAAAATAAGATTGACGCGCCAAAATCTTGAAAACATCACACCTAAGCAAATCTGTTTTTAATATTTCGTGGATGGAGAGGAATCTGTTAACAGGTAAGCATCAATTGTGTACAGGAGATATCTGTTGACAGATCTCTCCTGTTCAATTGACTTCACGCTTAACAACACAGAGAACATGTTCCCCCTACGACATACAAACCTCTATCAGTAATGCTTACGTAAGCAGATCTGTTTCCTTTGCATACGATGAGATGGAATGACGTAAGCAGTACTGTACTGTTTTTGGTTAGTATTTCAACGGTAGCGCTGACGCAAGCATTGCTGTTCCCCCTGAACATGTGACTCGATGTTGAGTTGACCAAAACTGTTTTCTTGATAGAGCGACTTCTACGATGGCGCTTATGTAAGCAGAACTTGACCCACTGGTGATGTAAGCGTTGCTGTTCAACCTGCAAAAATTGTTAGCGCATAGACAAACTTATGGCAGTTCTAAGAGACCTAATATATTCCTAAAATAGGAGAACTTAGCGTCTGGTAGAGGCTTTGTGAAGATATCAGCAACTTGTTGCTCAGTCGACACGTACTCCAACCAAACGTCCTTCTTCATTACGTGGTCCCTTATGAAGTGATGCCTAATGTCGATGTGCTT
>KV008388.1:1430-13803 GCA_001598015.1 Dorcoceras hygrometricum
TGTTTAAAGATGCTTCGAAAATGTTTTCAGAACTGATTCATGTTTCATGCTTTCGTAATTATTCAGATTCCGCAGTTTTATACTTTGCTTAATTATTGATAAGTGTACTCAGATCTCAGTTGTATCAGATACCGTTTACTTTTATCTGTATGCCTGCGAGCCTTTGGCTCACTAGTTTTCATCGAGTGCAGGTATTGAGCAAATAGGAGCTGGAGGGATATGAACAGAAGGGAATGATGTGTTTATCGTGGACACCAGATTTCATTGCTCCTTTCTGTTTCAGATTTTGTTGTACAGAAACCTTAGTCTTAGTATTTTGTTTGAATCAGATTTCTAGTTCGATTATTTTGTAGAAATCTGTACAGACTTCATGCTTGAAATTTTCACTTATGACATTATCAGATCTCTCCCATTTCCGCGTATGACATTATTATTCAGATGTGTAGAATTTCCGTGCCCTTTATACTTCATGTCTGATTTCTCTTATTGTTTAAGTGTTGAATTTATTTGTACTTTAGCCCAGAAAATTTAATAACGACTGGTTCATCATTTAGAATCGAAACTTGTGGGTCTATCAATTTGAACCCTAAACTTATAAAATTCCCTTTAGAAAAGTCCGGTCGTTACACTTGTGCTCTGCATTTGATCTGCACTTGAGCAATTCTGCGCTTCATTCACTGCGCTTGATCTTCGTGCTGCTCCTATTCCAAGCTGGTGAACCAGCTTTGTGTTCCCTGCACTTCTGGAAGTAAACTGCTGAACCAGCTTTGGCGTCCCCTTACTGTTCCAGCTAGATATCTTTGACCAGTCAAGCTCAGGTGTCCCCTCACTGTTCCAGTTTGGCTATCTTCACGTCTACTCCAGTCTTAGCAAGCTGCGCATGTCACGTAGAACGTAGTACAAAGCAGATTTTGTGTGAATCAAAATTTAGATTCTGATCTGTAGAAACAGATCCAACATAATATATCTGCTCAAAGATGTGAATCCATTCAGATTACATCGAATACTGGGAAAGTAATCTGTATATACAAAATTTTGTATCATAGTTTCTGTACAACAAAAAAATGAGAACTGAAAACTGTGCGGAAGCTAATGTCCACGATAAACACCACAAATCTGGTCCAGCTCGCACCATCCAACTCTGCTTAAACCTCATCACCTGCTCTTAAGAAAACTAGTGAGCCTAGGAGCTCAACAAGTAAAATCTGGAATAACTAAGGCAAGCAATACAAGCATAACAATATCTGATACTTTATCTGAAATTTCATAAGCTGTTAAAATTAAAAGATGAATATTTGAATACTATAATCTGGCTGAGAACTTCGAAAGCATAACTGTACATTTGTGAAACATTCTTTAAAACATTTGCTAATCACCATGTGCTCTGTTTTCATTTTCTATTGAATTATGGCGCAGAAGCTCTACTTAGGTCCATGTCGTTTGATCAAAATATCATCTGAAATCAGAAACTGGGGAAATAAATCCCACCATATGTGAAGACTCAGCCCGCTACACTTCTTGAGCCATCGTCTGAGAACTTTCTTCTATTGATCGTCTGTTATCTTTGCCATAAATCACTTTAAACATTTTTTAAAATCTGTTGTTCTTGTTCTATTTAAGATCGCTTTCTTCTATAGATTGCTATTTTAAAACTCTGTTGATGATCGAAGACTATTGGGAGTTCAGCTTGGGCTATAAAAATGAATAAGGCGTAACAGAGCTCTGAGCTGGTGAACAATCTTTCCCATTGGGATATAACTACGAATTGATTGAAGTTATACTTTCGAATCAAAGCTGAAGAAGCAAAGAATTAACCTCAAAGTTACTGTACCAGTCCAGAATGGGACCTGAGCTGATCAGCTCGAAGTATTAGCAGCACACAAAAGTACATGTTTAGAATATAGAATCAACTCTAAGCTGGTTGGTCAAACAAAGTCAACTTAGACAAGACAATCAGATTACGAGTGCTAAACAAGAAACCAGATCGCAATTGGACTGTAAATGAAATCAGATTGCGAGTAAGCTAGGCAACCAGATCGCGACTTAAAAACCAGCTCGGGAAAAAATGAGCCAATCGCGATCTTAGTTCAATAACAACTACCAGCTCGGAAGATTTCCTTAGTCTGAAAGAATCAAAGATAACTAAGGAAAACTCCAGTAACAAGAATAGGTAACCTACCTGTATGCTACTGACACAAAATCATGTAAGCTACTTGAAGAAACTCCCAGAAAACTCAAGAAGAAACTGAACGAGCTTCATCAAGATTTTCTAACAAAATTTTCTGAATCAAAACATCAAAGAAATCATCTTAAACTCTTCTGTGTTCAAAGAACTTTGAGCTCATACAAACATGCAACAGAAACTGATGGATCTGTGTAAATAGATCCAGATCTATGTTTTGAATTACACAAAACTTCCTATTGTGTTTCTAATTGATTTACGTAGCGTGCAGAAGCTATGTAAGATAGGAGAGAAGAATCTGATTTGGAAGAGATCTTATGAAGAGAAGGAAGAGATCTGATGTGAGGATCATGTGTATAGAGAAATCTGATGAAGACAGGAGAACTTCTCGAAGAGAAGTCTGATGCGCGAAAGAGAGAAGTCTGGATATAAAGAAGAGAGGAGAAGTCTGAATATAATAATAAACAATAAGTCTGATCAGGAGATGCGATAAGAATATTGAAGAGAAGTCTGTACGTGCAGCGAAGAGAAGTCTGAATATAATGATGAGCAGAGTCTGGATAAGAAGCAAAGAGAGATCTGGTCAGAAGTGTTAAGAACATCGAAGAAGAAGATGATCAGAGTAATGAACAGGAGAAATCCGATGAAAATGAGAAATCTGGAACGCTAGATGTTGAAGATGGGAGAAGTCTACGAAGCAGAAATCTGTTCAGGAGTGAAGTCTAGAAGAGACCTGATGAAGAGAAGAGAAGGCAGAAGTCTGATATAGCGTGCAAGGAAGAGAAGAAGTGAACAGTAGAGATCTTATGAACAGTAGAAATCTGAACAGAGGCAAAGAAAAGATGGATTCAGCAGTGGGTAAGAAACAGGAAAAAGCTGATATCAGACGTGAAGAATAGAGGCAAAGTGAAGTTGATTTCAGAAGTAAATAAGAAGCGAAGAAGTAGATAAGATGCTAGCAGATGTTGCAATATTCGGAAGTTGTTGAGGCACTCAGTAGTTGAGGCAGCAGAAGTAAATCAAAGATCCAAGAGAGACCAGAAGCTGAAAAGATAAAAAGAAGCGAAGCAGTTGTTGGTACAGAAGACAACTGCTGGGCTTATTCAGACGTTGATAACAGAGAAGCAATCAGATGTTGCGCTAAAGAAAAGTTTAACCAGACGTAGCGCAAAGACAAAAATGAAACAGACGTTGCGCGAAGACATAAATAAATCAGACGTAGATCGAAGAAAAGATGAATCAGCTGGGACCAATCCCAACAAAGCCATCAGTTGATATCAGACGACGTTCAAATGTTGAAAAGCGAACAGCTGAACAAATGTAATATGAAGTAACAACGAACAGCTGTTGATCAGTGTTGTGAGCGAAGAAGACAACAGCTGATGAAATATAATGACGAATCTAACGAACAGCTGATGATCAAAGTCGTATACGAACATAACAATCGCTGAGCAAACAGCTGTTGAACCAGACGTGATGAAGAAAACAGAAGGCGAAGCAGTTGACGAATCAATATGAAGTATAATTGATGCAATGGAAATCAACTGCTGAGCCTATATTTCAGCTGTTGGTATATTTAAGTGTTCAGCTGTTGAAACGACAAAAGCCTGCAAAAGAAAGGACACAAGGACAACTCCCTGTCGGTACTTTACAGAACATCTTTCAACGGGAAGAAAATTGTGTCAAACGAATTAATTTGAACAGAAGCTTTATATACGAGAAGATTTTCTTGAAGAGGAAGGTTGTTGAACAATGCGCAGAAAAGATTCAAACAAATAAAGAGACAACAATCAAAAAGGGAAGATAAACCAGAAGCGAAACTGTCAACTGTCAAACACAGAGAGGCTTATTGCAACAGTTGACAGCTGAGCGAATTTTAGCTTTCGTAGAGCAACTTCCCTAGTGTGTGAGAAACAGAGAAAAACAGAGAGTTCACATTGTAAAAATCTCACACACAGATTCACTCGTACATTTTATGAGTTGAGCTATTTAGATTAGCGAGTGAATCACAAACAGAAAACCTATCATTGTAGTCTTTGAACAGAGACGTTAAACAAGTTCTTGTTTAGTTAGACACACAGTTGCGGCTGGTGTGCATATGTTGAGGCTAGGAGTTCACCTGGAGCAAGGCTCGGTGACTGGGTGTTTGCAGAAGGCCTGTAACCATCAAATATTCTAGTGGATCCTTCCCATGACGGAAGAAGGGGAGACGTAGGATATTTATATCTGAACTTCCATAAAAAAACATTGAGTAATCTCTTTACTATTTACAGCATTCCGCATACGCATTTAATTTATTTAGCACGCACGCATCAGATTGCACACACATAAAGTCGAACAGATTTCTGTTTACAGAAATCTGTTTTGCACTGAGTTGTTTTAAAATTAGGATTCAGTTCTGGTGTTTTCCGCATGTTTTTATTACATATCAGATCTGTCTCCGGTGCTCTATTTGTTTATGTTCAAGAACCGTGAGCTATTATAGCTCCTTAGCAGCGTTGCTTTGCATTTTTATTTATCAGTAGTAGCGCTCGTAAGTTTTATTATTAATGGATCAGATCTCATGGCCTGTTGTGTTGTTTTATTTAGTATTGCATCGAGAGATCTGATCCTTCGGTCCTAACAGAAACAATATATGCTTTCTTAAGTAAAACAAGAAACAGGGTTTACTTCACTTAACTGCAACGAAGATTACAGAGAATTATCTGACTCGATCAACACACAAACCCGATCGGTCCTTTTGGAAAGTTTAAAAGCTTTGGTTGATGTCTGGTTTTCAGAGATCACCGCTTCAATGTTTTTCTTTTGTGAAGTTTTTGTGAATGAAAATGCATGAGGTGCTTGGGAGTATTTATATGAAAATTTTTAATGTTAAAATGAGTAAAAACACGTTTCTTAAAAGGTGTTACTCTACTTTTAAAACAATTAAAAATAAAATTGAACCAATTTGATTAAAAAATGGAACGAACCGGCTTGCTTGAACCGTCCAATACATCTTCATGCAATCTGATCTAAACATGAGACATCGTCAGTGGATGGACTTGCTCAAGGATTTTTATTACGAGATTCGGTATCAACCAGGGCGGGTGAATCTTATTGCAGATGCCCTCAAGAGAAAGCACAAAATACGATGTAACATCTTTGAATATTTCAAAAGTTCATGAGCATTTGGGGACTTCAGGATGGTGATTCAGCCAGGTGACGAATATTTTATCATTTCTTCTATTCAAGTCGAACCACATATCATCTCTAATATTAAAGTAGAACAGAGGATTGATCCGCATATTCATGAGTTGAAATTAAAGTCTCAGACAGGTCAGTCCTATGATTTTACTGTCACTTCTGATGGGTTTTTTCTTCAGGTAAGTTTAGTCGTTCCAAATCTAATAGATCTGAAGGAAGCGATTCTGAAATAATCTCATTGTAGTCATCACAGTGTCCATCCTGGAAATAAGAAAATGCATCATGCCTTGAAATCTAAATTTTGGTGTGAAGCATGAAAAGTGATATTTCTGACTTCGTGGCTCGATGTTTGAATTGCCAGCAGGTCAAGATAGAGAGAATGAGATCTGGTCGTATTTTTTAGAGTTGGAAGTGCCACAGTGGAATTGAGAACATGTTTTCATGGATTTTGTGACACACTTACCTCGTTCTAATCGAGGTTTGATTCAATTTGGGTGGTGATTGATAGACTGTATAAGTGAGCTCACTTCATCCCTTACGACTAGGGTTGGTTTTGTAACGACCCGTACTTTTCTTAAAAGAATTTAGAAGTTTTGGGGTTCAATTGAAAGTCATAAAGTTTTCAATCATCTAAATAAAGGATCGCTACTAACTTATTGGATTGAAACGAGAATCAAATCTCTTAATTAACAAGCGCGGAAAATAGAAATCTGGTAATTGAACAAAATGGTTTCATTCTTTCATTATGAAGTCTGGAAACAAATTTCTACAAATTAACTAAACTTGAAATCTGTTGTAAGACAAAATAACTGCAAAGGCTCTGTACAATACTGTAATTCCCAAAAAGAAACAATGAGATCTGGAAAAGAAAGAAACGCTGAAATCTGATGTCCACGATAAACACTCCCTTCCTTTCTGTTCATTCCCCTCCAGCTCCTAACTGTTCATTACCTGCAATCAATGACAACTAATGAGCCAAAGGCCTAGCAGGTAAAGTCTGAAAATAACGAAAGCAAATCATACAATCGTTCACTAGCTAATACATACTGGAGTCTGAAACTTTGAATACGCTTAAGAACAAACAAGCGTAAAACATAACTGTGAAATCTTAAAGTAAATGAAAGCATAAAACATGAATCAATTCTGAAAACATTTTCTTTAAATTTATGATTAAAATATGATTTTGCGATAAATAATTTGATTATTTAAGAACAAACAAGCGTAAAACATAACTGTGAAATCTTAAAGTAAATGAAAGCATAAAACATGAATCAATTCTGAAAATATTTTCTTTAAAAATATGTTAGAGCTGTGATTTAAATCACACTTGTGCTCTTCATTCACTTTCTGAAATTATGACAACACTTTAAACATTTGGTCCATTTCGTTTGATCAAACTCCTGATATCAGTCATAGCACTATTGCTCATTGTTGAAGGGGTATATAGATCCGTCGATCCATAATCCTGATCCTTCCTTGGGTTTTGAAGGGGTATACAGTTCGTCAACCGTAATCTTGATCCTTCCTGGGGACCCTTTTTGTTGTCATAACTTAAAACATTTCTAAAAATATTCTGCTCTGTCGTTCTTTCGTGAAATCTGTTTTCTTTCTCTTAAACGTTTACTGGTTTTTCTTTTGTATAATGATGTTCTGGAACTGTAAAGGATTTCTCTATAAAGCTTGCGAAAATGAAAACTGAACAAAAATACTACTTGAATCTGTCAATTTAATCGAATAAATCTTTGAAATGATTCAGAAATGAATGAGGAATCCTAATCTATTATTTCTGTCGCAATCGAAGAAGTATTGAAGAAGTAAAGGATGAAATATGTTTTAAATGAACAGTAGAAATCTGAATCATATAGATGTATCTCAACGAAAAAGAAATAAAACAGATCTCTGTTGGTCAACCAGATGTCAACGCAACTTATACATGACGTCACCAGATTTCACCTCGCGAGACTACTCCCACCAGATGTCAACGGTCAACTCAGAAGTCAACAAATTATAAAAGGAATATGTCATATATAAAAGAAGAAATCTGAGATAAAGGAATAGTAGAAATCTGAATGAACATAAGTGTTTTATCGAAGAGGAAACACTTCAGATCTCACAAACAAAGATAGAAATCTGAACCATAACTTATCACATAAACAGACCTCTACTCTTAGAAATCTGTTCATCATAGAATTTCAGCGATGGTATAAGAACCAGACTTCATACTTAACCGTGTGGATAAACATGAATTACAACGGTTACCTTCTTCTAAAGAACTCGAAATATCTTACGAAATTTCTGGAAAGGATCGAATAAGCTACTTGTAAGCTACTTCGATGAATGATTCATTGGAAACTCAAGAATTTTCTCGGTGAACATCATTAAACCATTTTCTAAAACATCTTTGAATCAAAATTACAGTAAACATAATTTTTACAAAAACAGAGCATCAACTTCTGGTTTTCTTGAAGAACAACCGAAACCATCTTTCTTTTCTTTAAAACATACATAAATATGTAAAATAGAATTGAATATATGCTTTCTATTGAGTGAGCAAGAAACAGAGTTTACTTGCCTGAAGTCTTTAACACAACAACAGCAGCAAATCCAGCAAACCTCTACGCACCGCCTGTTTCTTTTAAAAACTTTGAAAAGATTTTGTTCGGCTTCTTCCAAGAGCACCGCTTCTAAATGATTTAAGTTGAAGATAATGATGCATGAAGCAGCTTAGCATACTATTTATATGCTTTAAAATGTCTAATAAAGGAAGACACGTTTAATCAATATGCCCGAATTCCACTAAAGCGTGCTCTGTTTTAAAATAAAGAGATGCACATTGAATCCGAACGTCTTTAATTAAAACAAAAGATTCAATTGGCTTGTAGAAATTCAACTAGACAACTACTATAATTGTATTCTTAACATCTGAAAATCAACCCAACATAACGAAGGCTGAACATTACGTAAGACATGAAATCTGTACGCACATATCATGAAATCTGCATTTAGCGTTTAACAAGGATTGAAATAAAATAGCATTGTAATCCCTCAAATCTCATAATTTGCTAATTGTGGACTATGAAAAAGATCTGGTCGTTACACTAACTCTAGTGAGTGTATCTCAGTCTATAATCTGGTACCATAATGTGAGGGTTCGTTATCCTAAGAATAATATGTTGGCCGGATCGCGCTCCCGGGGGGCGCAGTGGAAGTTTCAAAATTTTGTGCCCGGGGTCGCTAATACAATAACCATTCTGGATTTTAAACAATTTAAAAAAAGTTAAAAAACAGGTGTTTAAGTTGTTACCTGTCTGGCGACTAGGCGCCTGGCTCCGACTATTCCTCCAATGGAAATAGACCTTCTTTAGTTGCTCCTAATCCGGTCCACGATCGGTTTTCTAATTCCTTCGTTGAAGTGCACACATGCGAAGGATTCGCGATATATTTTCTAAGCGCTGAAATATGAAACACGTTGTGTACAGTAGACATCTGAGGAGGTAGCGCTAAACGATACGCTAACGTTCCAATTCGTTCTAAGATCTGGAATGGTCCAACATATCTGGGACTTAGCTTTCCTTTCTTTCCAAATCTTAAGACACCTTTCATTGGCGAAATCTTTAGGAACACGTGAACTCCTATCTCAAAATTCAGATCTCTAGGACGATTGTCTGCATAACTTTTCTGCCTACTTTGAGAAGTTTTCATTCTTTCACGTATCCTCTTAATTGCTTCTGAAGTATGTTCTACAATATCAGGACCTATCTCCGTTCTTTCACCTACATCATCCCAAAGAATTGGTGATCGACATTTTCTGCCATACAGAGCTTCGTATGGTGCCATTTCTATCGAAGCTTGGTAACTGTTGTTGTAGGCAAACTCAATCAACGGTAATTTAGAATCCCAACTTTCTGCAAAATCAAGAACACTAGCCCGTAACAAATCTTCCAGTATTTGATTTACTCTTTCTGATTGTCCATCGGTTTGAGGATGGAACGATGTACTGAAAGTTAATTTGCCTAAGGCTTGGTGCAAACTTTTCCAGAATCTTGAAGTAAATCTGGGGTCTCTATCTGATACTATAGAACTTGGAATCCCATGAAGTCTTACTATCTCCTTAATATACAACTGCATATCTATTCAAATCGTAAGTTTCTTTACAGAAAGAAATGTGCAGACTTAGTTAATTTATCCACTATTACCCAAATTGCATTAAATCCTTGAACTGTTCTGGGTAATCCTACTACGAAATCCATTGATATGTTATCCCACTTCCAAATAGGTATAGGAAGTGGTTTCAACATTCCTGCAGGTCTTTGGTGTTCCGCTTTAACTTGTTGGCATGTTAGACATTCAGCAACAAATCTACAAATGCCACGTTTCATTCCTGACCACCAAAACAGAGCTTGCAAATCCTTAAACATCTTTGTTCCTCCTGGATGAATGGAATACGGTGAGTTGTGGGCTTCATTCATAATCTCATTACGCAAATTATCTGTGCGCGGTACCCATAATCGATCTTTGTATTTAACAATTCCTTCTTCCACCACATACAGATTCGTTCCTCTGTTTTCATCTTGCTTCTTCCATTTCTGGAGTTGATCATCCTTCGTTTGACCTTCTCTAATTCTATCTTTTAACGTTGATTGGATCGTAAGAGCTGATATCTTGGCAGTGTTCTCCTTATTAACTATTCCCAATTCAAATCTGTTAATCTCCAATGCTAGAGGAATCTGAACTGAGTTCTGTGCCAACCCCACATTCCTTCTACTTAACGCATCTGCTACTACATTAGCTTTACCGGGATGATAGCTAATTACACAATCATAGTCTTTAACAAATTCAAGCCATCTCCTTTGTCTCGTATTTAGCTCTTTCTGGGTAAAGAAATACTTAAGGCTCTTATGGTCTGTAAAGATTTCACATTTCTCACCGTAAAGATAGTGTCTCCAGATTTTTAATGCGAAAACTACCGCTGCTAATTCAAGGTCATGCATAGGATAATTTCTCTCATGAACTTTCAATTTTCTCGAAGCGTAAGCAATTACCTTCCTTTTCTGCATTAGAACGACTCCTAGCCCTGTCTTCGATGCATCTGTATAGATCACAAAATTCCCTTTCTCTGATGGTAAAGTTAGAACAGGGGCTTCAACTAATGCAAGTTTTAATTTCTCAGAACTAGATTGGCATTCTGGAGTCCAATTATAGTTAGCGTTCTTCTTAGTCAAAGCTGTTAATGGAACAACAATCTTCAAAAACCCTTTAAATCAGGATATCATCTATGAATACTATCACAAATTTATCTAGAAAAGGTTGAAATACCCGATTCATTAAATCCATAAACACAGATGGCGCATTAGTTAATCCAAATGGCATAACTAGAAATTCGTAATGTCCATATCTTGTCCTAAAAGCTGTTTTAAAGACATCTGCTTCTTTTACCCGTAACTGGTGATAACCAGATCTGAGGTCTATCTTGGAAAATACTGCAGCTCCTCGTAATTGGTCAATTAAATCGTCGATTCTAGGGAGAGGATATTTATTCTTAATCGTTAACTTATTCAATTCCCTATAATCAATACATAAACGCATACTCCCATCTTTCTTCTTCACGACAGCACTGGTGCACCCCAAGGTGATGTACTGGGTCTAATGAATCCTTTGTCCAATAAGTCTGGGATCTGGTCCTTTAGTTCTTTCATTTCATTAGGAGCAAGTCTATAAGGAGGCTTCGAAATTGGAGCGGCTTCTGGTACTAAATCGATGGTTAATTCTAATTCTCGATTTGGAGGTAAACCTGAGACATCTGTTGGAAAGACATCTGGAAAATTCTCTCACGAAATGTACATCTTCCAACTTAATTTTCTTTTCGGATTCTAAGGATATAGCATTCACTAAAAATCCCTGACACCCGTTTCTTAAACACTTCTGAGCTTTCACTGCTGATATTATCTTAAGGGCTTTATCACAGTTATCAGTTTTGAATGAAAATGAAATCCCGCCTGGTATTTTAATATCAACAGACATCTGTTTAAAATTTATAACAGCTTCATGCTTTGTTAACCAATCTATTCCCAAAATGAAATCGAAATCAATCATAGGCAATACTATCAATTCTGCATAGACAATATTTCCCTGTAACTTAAGTTCTATGTGTCGAATCACCCGATTGGTAATTATACTTTCTCCTGTAGGAACCTGAACACAGTATCCTACATTTACCTCTACTGGTTTAATAAGAAATTTCTTAGAAAATCTTTCCGATACAAACGAATGAGTCGCACCAGAATCTAACAAGGCTATCGTAGACATGTTGTCAACAAAAATTTTACCCGTTACCAAGGTGGTATCTACTGGAGCTTCTTCAGTAGTCATCACGTATGCCCTACTGGTAATAAGTTGTTGTTGTTTCTGGGGCAATTTCTCGACATGTGGCCTGGTTTACCACAAGTATAACATACATTTTGTCCCTGAAGACACTGCCCCTTATGATTCTTCTTGCAAATAGGACATGGCTGTATATTCCCTGTATATGGAACAGCAGAGATTGGTTGTGCAGCAATTGGTCCTTTCCCTTGCGATCCTTGTTGATTGTTGTTTTTCTTCTTGAATTTCCTACGATCATTTTGTTTAAAAGCCTGCCTCTTTAATTGCCTATCATCATCAATTGCTTTCCAATCTTGTTCTGCCCGTAGAGCTTATTAACAGCTGCTCTATAATTTGTAGGCTCTGCCAACCTAACATCGTGTTTAATCATGGGCTTCAACCCATTGATGAAATGGCGAAGCTTAGCATCTGCATTTGTTCCTATCAGTGGAACAAAATAGCATCCCCTCTCAAACTTGCGGATATAATCACGCATTGCCATTCCTTCCTGCTTCAGAGTTAAGAATTCACTCTGTAACTGTTCTCTAACATCAACAGTAAAGTATTGTTCAAAGAAGACTCTCTTAAATTCTTCCCAAGTAAGAATTTCCAAGTCCACAGTTAACTTGGCTCCTTCCCACCACATCA
>KV008389.1:0-13313 GCA_001598015.1 Dorcoceras hygrometricum
CAGGTCCTCGTGAAGCTCGAGTGTATGCGCTGACCGAGGATCAGGCACGAGAAGCTCTAGGTGACGTGATCGTAGGTACATGCTCTATTTACGGTCATGCTGCTACCGTTTTATTTGATATCGGAGCATCTCATTCATTCATTGCATCACAATATGTTGATGATATGATCTTCTGACTACACCATTTTGTGAAACTATATCTGTGTCCACGCCATCTGGTCGATACATTCAATCTGGTCAAATTGTATTAAATTTTGTTTTGTCATTTGATGATAGCATGATGATTACAGATTTGATTGTATTTCCAATGTATGATTTTGATTGTATTATTGGTACGGACACACTATCGACTTATCGAGCTACAGTCGATTGTTTTCACGGTGTAGTACGATTTCGACCATATGATGGTAGTAAATGGAATTTTTATGGTCGAGGATCACAGGAGAAAGTACCGTTAGTATTTTCAATTGATATGTTTAGGTTATTATCCTTACGAAATGAGGGATATATGGTTTATGTCATGGATGTTATAAAAGAAACGCCTAGTTGTTCGATAACCCGGTAGTAAAAAATTTCCTGATATCTTTCCTGACGAGATACCTGGATTTCCACCGCAACGGGAAATTGATTTTACCATTGATTTGATGCCGGTGAATGAACTGATTTCACGAGCACCGTATAGAATGGCACCTGTAGAGTTGAAAGAATTGAAAGAAAAATTACACGGGTTGATGGAGAAGGGTTATATTCGTCCCAGTACGTCACCCTGGGGAGCACCCGTATTATTTGTGAAGAAGAAATATGGTTTGATGCCGGTGAATGAACTGATTTCACGAGCACCGTATAGAATGGCACCTGTAGAGTTGAAAGAATTGAAAGAAAAATTACACGGGTTGATGGAGAAGGGTTATATTCGTCCCAGTACGTCACCCTGGGGAGCACCCGTATTATTTGTGAAGAAGAAATATGGTTCGATGAGAATGTGTGTCGATTATAGGCAACTGAATAGAGTCACTGTGAAGAATAAATATCCTTTGCCTAGAATCGATTATTTATTTGATCAGCTCCAAGGAAGTTCAATCTATTCGAAAATCGATCTTCGATCTGGATACCATCAACTTCGAGTTAGTGAAGAGGATATTCCGAAGACTCTATTTTTAACACGAGATATGGAGATTACGAAATTCTTGTGATGCCATTCAGTCTGACAAATGCACCAACAATATTTATGGATTTAATGAACAGAGTATTCAGAGACTTTTTGGATAGATTTGTGATTGTGTTTATTGATGTATCCTGGTGTGTTCGAAATCTAGAAAAGAACACAAGGATAAATTACGACAAGTTCTTCAAACACTTCGAGATAACCAATTATATGCTAAACTGTCAAAACGTGAATTATGGATAGATAGCGTGGTATTTTTGGGTCATGTAATATCAGGACAAGGAATATCTGTTGATCCAAGTAAAGTTGAAGCGATCCTGAACTGGGCTAGACCAACAAATGTACCAGAAATTTGAAGGTTTTGGGTTTAGCTGGATATTATAGACGATTTATCGAGGAATTTTCTCAAATTGCTCGACCTCTTACCCAACTGACCAAGAAGGATGTGAGATATATTTGGTCAGATGAATGTGACCAGAGTTTTCTGAACCTGAAAGAAAAGTTGACAACGGCACCTGTACTAACATTGCCATCTGGATCAGGTGGATTTGTAGTTTATACTGATGCGTCAACGAAAGGACTTGGATGTGTTTTGGTGCAACATGGGAAGTTATTGCTTACGCTTCTAGGCAATTGAAGAATCATGAATCGCATTATCCAGTTCATGATCTAGAACTAGCAGCCATTATGTTCGCTCTCAAAGTTTGGAGACATTATTTATATGGTGAACAGTTCATAATTTACTCCGATCATAAAAGTTTGAAATATATGTTTACTCAATCGGAATTGAATATGAGACAAAGACGATGGTTAGATCTGTTGAAATATTTTGATTGTGAAATACAGTACCAACCAGGTAAATTGAATCAAGTAGCGGACGCATTGAGCCGGAAGTATCAAGATGTTATGATAGCATCTATTCATATGTAGTAGAATTATGATGAACTATGTACTTCTGGATTTACTTTTAATCCAAAGAGAAAATATTTTCTTGTGTCTGCTCTACAATTTGAGCCAAAGATCATTTCGAAGATAAGAAACCTCAAAAGGAAGATCCACAGGTTCAAAGATGGTGTTGTCTGGTAATCCAGATAAATATACTATTTCATCAGATGGTTGTCTCAGAATGAATAACCGATTAGTGGTATCGGATGTTGCAGAATTGAAAGAAGCATTGCTTTGAGAGGCACATTATAGTCGTTATAGTGTGCATCCTGGTAGTCGTCGAATGTACAAGATATTGAAATCACAGTGAATGCGATGAAACGAGATATCACAGAATTTGTGGCGAGATGTTTGACATGTCAGCAGGTGAAAGCCGAGAGAATGAAACCTGGAGGTATTTTACAGAGTTTAGAGATACCGAAATGGAACTGGAAACACATTGCAATGGACTTTGTCACTCACTTACCCAGGACGATTAGAGGTTGTGATTCAATCTGGGTGATAGTTGATCGATTGTCCAAATCAGCTCACTTTATTCCATATGATCGTAATTATTCATATAAGAAAATGGCACATTTATATATGGAGAATGTGGTTAGATTGCATGGTATTCCCGTGTCTATTGTATCTGATCGAAATCATATATTTACATCAAAGTTTTGGAGTAGTATGCAAGATGCATTGGGTACGAAGTTAGCAATGAGTACAGCTTACCATCCCCAAACTGATGGTCAGACAGAAAGGACTATCCATACCTTAGAAGATATGCTACGATCTATGATTATGGATTTTGGTGGAAATTGGAAAGAAACGTTATCACTTGTGGAATTCTCTTACAATAATAGTTTTCAAACAACTATTGGTATGACACCATTCGAAGAGTTATATGGTAGAAAGTACCGATCACCAATATGTTAGAATGAGATTGGAGAGAAACCGTTGACTAAACCTGAGTTTGTTGAAGAAATGAATGCGAATATTGATTTGATCAGGAAAAGAATGAAAGCAGCTCAAGATCGTCAAGCTAGTTATGCGAATAATCGACATAGACCTTTAGAATTTCAGGTTGGCGATCAAGTCTTTCTCAAAGTCTCACCGTTCCATGGTACGATGAGATTTGGTCGAAAAGGAAAGTTAGCTCCACGTTACATCGGACCATACACGATTATTGAGAGGATTGGTTTATTGGCTTATAGATTGGATTTACCACCAAGTTTGTCTACGATACATAATGTCTTTCATATATCTATGTTGCGGAAGTATGAACCAGATCCATCACATGTGTTGAAACCAGAGGAAGTGGAGTTAGACAGTTCTCAGAGTTATGTTGAATATCCTATCCAAATTCTGAATCGAAAAGACAAGCAACTACGTAACAAGACGATACCACTGGTTATGGTACGATGGAGTAGGCATGGGAGAGAAGAAGCTACATGGAAGCTGGAGGCTAAAATGCGACAAGAATGACCTCATTTGTTTGAAACTTAGAGTGTATCACAGTATTCCATGTACTTTTGACTTTCCTATGTATTATCAGTGGTAGATGCTTGTATCTTCTTGTACATTGCTGATATGTTATGTATTTGATTTTGAGGACGAAATCTATGATAAGAGGGGGAGAAATGTGAGGACTGTGTCCCACAGCAAAAAAAACAAAATAAAAATTTGATAAACGAGAAAGCTGTAAACCGACTGTTCTTCTTCCTCAGCATCACGTTTCTCTCTCCTCCAATTTATTTTCCAACCGACGTTTTCCTCCGATTCCGACCACGTCGTTCCTCAAAAAATTAAAGTAAATACAGATTCGGAATCCTCTCGATGAGATCTACATTTCTATACCACTTTTACCACGTTTTCGTGCAACTATACAAAAGTAGTCGGAGACCGCCGCCTTATTTCGTCAATTCTGGTCACCACGTTTTCGGAAAAATAAAACGAGCTACATATTCAAAACCCTCGCGAAGAGACCTACGTTTCTATAGAAATTTTGTTAGTTTTGCTGCGACTACCTAAAAGTCGCCAGAGACCGTTGTCGTCGCCGTCGGAACCCGCCGCCACCGCGGGAACCCGCCGCCGTCGCCGGAGACCTTCGTCGCCTGTTGTCATCGGAGTTTGTATTTTCAGGCCGAGGAGGTTTATATTCATCCTTGTTTCCAGCTGTTATGTCGTCACTCTGGATTTGTAATAATTGATAGATATTGATTTCAATTGCAATTGTAGGTCAACGATTGACTTCAAGTTGAGGTATTGATCGGGCTTTGGAACACAGTTAGAAAATATATTCGATCAGATGAGTGGTACATAGATCGTATTTGATTTGGGAATTAGTAGTGACTTTTGCCAAAAGAAATATGTGATTGTTAGGCAATTAAAATGGAGAAATAGGAAAAATTGGAAAGTAAGTTGACTTTAATTGACGATTTGAGATTTCTATTATTTAAGGTCCCTCATCTGTTTGAGCGTTGAACGTAGCATTCCAGGTAACTTATGGCTTGTTGATCTCGTGTTTTAAATTGATTGATGCCCATGATTTGTGGATTTGTTAAGCATTGAGTTATGCTGGCAGATTGTTGGTGTTAGTTTTGGTGATTTCTGGTGTTTTTACTTGATTATGATCTGTTGTTGTAAGTTGATTTCGAGGACGAAATCCATTTGTGAGTACTATAAATTGTTTATTTGGTATAGAACGGATCATATTTGAGTAAGAACTGGGTGTCCAGATCTGTTCCTCGCGTGTACGATTGATTTGTCGTGAGCGGGAAGCAAAACGTTGCCATTTTGGATTACCCGGGTATACGAGGGTTGAGTATTAGTGATACGATGTCGTTTTGGGTACCAGTCAGATCTGGTGTTGCGAGAGGAAACATATTTGGTCAGCGAAGAGAAGTCAAGTGTTAGTCAACGGTACTGTGTGGACCGGTCCGGTTCCTGAGTTTGGAGTAGACCGGTGCGGTTTGAGGATTTCAGATTTGGTCAAACATGGATGAGCGTTAGCGGGTATTAATGCGTGAGATCTGTTTCATATCTGGAGTCAACGCAACATCATTTAGAGTTAGCGAGCGGGACTCTTGTGCGACGCCGTTTTGATTAGTAGCGCGTGTTTAGTGTAGAGAAGTCAGATCTGAGATAGCAGAGCCAGATTTGAGTTAGCGCTGAGATCGGAATAGCAATAAGATCTGAAATTGTCGGTGGTTGACTTTCACTGTAGCTTTGATTTGGGGATTTTAATATAAGTGTCGATCAACACTTAGTCGATTTTTTAACCCGATAATTTTCTTATCTTCTTCCCCGAGAAACCTCGATTATACTGTTCATTCGAACCCTATTTCTTGAGATTGTTGTCGATTTACGCTGCGTTTGGAGCAAGGCTGGTGGCGCTGGGTTCGCATCTCTTAGAGCTTTCGATTGGTACCAGTTTGGAGCTTTGGATCGGCTTGTTGAGGGAGCGCAAAGTTGTTGCAGGTTAGAGCATCTTCGTGAATTTTTGTTCGATAGTTCTCCTGATCTGTTTGAGCTTTTGGGTAAGCTTTCTTTAGTTTTTTACGCTCCGATCTGAGCTGGTTGATCTTGAGTAGAGTAGTTGTGGCTGGTCTGAGTTCTTGACCGTAGGCAGTAAGCTGTATGGACTTAGTCTTTAGTTGATTTGTTAGATGTTTTGACAGATTTGAGCTTCCAGACAGCTTTTGTTGAGCTTTGAAGTGAGTCAGTAAGGAAGCAGATTTGAACAGGCTGTTGGTGTCGTGCCCTGGTGAGATCTGATTGAGGTAGTAGCTGGGTAGAGGTACGAATTGAGCTTATTTATACAGCTTTGGACATAAGCATGTGAATATTCCAGCATGATCTGAATGCTGTGATCTGCGTGTTTACGTGAACAGACTTGACTTGGCTATTATGTGATTTACTTGTTCTGTTTGCGTTGATTTATGTATGTGAGAATTGGTATTCCTGGCATTCATGCATACATATTGAGCCTGATGTTTGATTGATGACCCGAGTCGAGCTAGTAATGTGATCGGTCGACTGAGTTGTCGTGCCTGAAAGGTCCAATGCTATCATCGAGGTGGTGGCCGGCTGATTGTCGTACCTGAAGACCACTGAGCTGTGATGGTCGACGGACCTGAAGATCACGGATCGATGATTTCCACCGGCTGATTGGATGTGCATGGTTTGAGGCTCAATTGAGATTTTTCAGCTAGTTGTTGGCCTAAATGACCGATTTTCCTTGACAGCCTCATGCATATCATGATGTGAATATTGCATGTTTTATGATTTGTTGTTTTATTAGTGCTCTTAGTACTGAGGTTTGACCTCGTTTCCTTTCCCTGTTTTTGGGCTGCTTGGGTCTTGGTTGGCCTTTGCAAGTTCTTTAGGTAACCAAGCCAGGCTGGACAGAGTGGAGCTTCAGCTGGTCGATCCCCATTTTGATTTGATTCCCAGTTATAACTATGTATTGATATATTGAGCCAGGGGATGTCCTGTGCCATTATTTATGTTTGGGGATCTGTAGTTGATTGACTACTTATTGTTTACCTGTTGTGTTGTTGAGTTTTGAGCTAAACTCCTTATTTTGACTATGTGGTATTTTGATAGGATATTTTGGATCAGGCCCAATTTGAAAATTTTTTAATTCCTGATTTCATGCTTCCGTATTATTTGGATAAATTGAGTAATTAATCTATGTATTAGTGCACCGGGCCTGACAACCAAGCTGGCCTTCAGCACAACCTTACATCTCCAAACTGACAGCCAATATGAAAGGATAATCCAAATTATAGAAGATCTATTACGTGCCTGCGTAATAGATTTTCCAGAGAGCTGGGATTCGAATCTTCCAGTGGTTGAGTTCACATACACCAACAGCTGCTAGGATTTGATAGATATGTCCCCTTATGAAGCGTTGTATGGACGCAAGTGTAGGTCACCTATTCATTGGGATGATGTTGGTGAAAGATCTGATCTGGTTCTAGAGATAGTTAGACAGACCGTTGAGTCCCTCAGCAAAGTGTGGGACCAGATGAAACATCTCAGAGCATAAAGAAGAACTAAGTTGATAATCATCATCATGAACTGATCTTTGAAGTAGGAAACCACGTGTTCCTCAAAATGGCTTCAATGAAAGGAATGATAAGGTTTGGAAGAAAAGGAAAATTTAGCCAAAGGTACATCGCTCCTTTCGAAATCCTAGAAAGGGTGGGTACTTAAGCATATCGGGTAGCTCTACCGCCACATTTATCTGTAGTGCACAATGTATTCCATGTGTCTGCACTCTGGAAGTACACGTCGAATCCCTCACGTGTGTTGAGATAAGATTCGCTGCAGATTTCACATTTGTCGTATGAAGAAAGGCCTTTACAAATTATTCACAGAGCAGATAGGAGATTAAGGAACTGAAAAGTCTCGATCGTCAAGGTCCTGCGGGTGAATGACTTACAACAGGAGGCCGTGGGAGACAAAAACAGATATGCGTAGTTGACACCCAGATCTGTTTGGTGACTCAAACTTTGAGGACGAAATTTAATTTAAGAAAGGTTAGAGTTGTAACGCCCTAAGAGTTTTTTTAATGTCATATAGATTAACTGAGTGAGTTTTTAAAGTGTTAAAATGATGTTTAAATTATTGTAACTGTCATTTCAAATATTATGCAGTAGTTCAGTTTTCATTCTGTGCTGATCTTATTTCAGATTAGGGACATGTGAAGGGTCCGAGAACTGGGACCATGAGCTCTTACACAGCTCGGACACCAATTAATGGATCGAAAATTCAGATAACGTACTCTAATAAAAAATTTTGAAAAACAGCACGCCAAGAAGATCGCGCCTAAGCTGAATCAGCACGGAGCAGCACTGCGTGGTGGAACAGATCATGCACGATATGAACGATGAAAAGCTAACTCTGTGTGGTCTGCAATAGCTCCAGTTCTTGAAATCTATGAGCATCGAGAAGTATATAAGATCTGGTAAATAAACCAAGCGAAAACATCTGAATATACTCTCTGAAAATTGAAAGCTGTTTGTTAACTTATGAATGCAGAAAGCTATAAACTGAAAACTGTAAAGAAATCCGTCTGTTTGTTTCTGAAAGTTCGTAGCTGAATCTCCTACGTCTCTCCTTCTTCCAAACTGTAAGGATTCAACTAGAATACTTTGATTATTACAACTTCTGCAATAACCCGATCCAACAGACCAGAAGCTATGAGAACTCCTAGCACTCCAAAGCTTCACATCAGCCAGCAAGTTGTGTGAGTTGCGACAGTCTGAACATGTTTAATGTCTCTGTTCAAAGACTACAATGATTCAGTTTCTCACATTCACTTCTGTTTCGCTCATCTCTCAATATGTGAGTGAATGTGCGTGTGTGAGATTACAGTGTATGCTCACTCTTTCTCAAATATTTTCTCACACGCTGGGAAGTGCTTCTTCAAATTTGATATCTTCATCCTCTTCCCAAGTTGTGCAGTAAATATAATGGTTCTGCGTTAAGCTCTCAGCTGTGCACCAACTCACACCTGGGCACAGCTCTCAGCCTGTACACCAACTGCTTCCTGTGTATACCAGCTCTCTACTACTGCACATGCTCTCTCTCTCTTTTCTGGGTTTCGTGCATATATGTCCAAGACCTATTTGACTTGATCCATACTGATGTGTGCGGCCAGTTTAGCATTGGTACTAAGTCTGACCAAACCTACTTTATCACCTTTACCGATGATTACTCTAGGTATGGGTACTTGTACTTAATAAAGCACAAGTCTGAATCCTTTGAAAGGTTTAAATAGTTCAAGGCTGAAGTAGAAAATCAACTGGGTAAAAGTATTAAAACACATAGATCTGATCGAGGTGGAGATACTTTAGTTCCGAATTTCAATACTATCTTAAGGAGAATAGGATTCTCTCACAGTGGACCCCTCCGTAAAACACATAGATCTGATCGAGGTGGAGATACTTTAGTTCCGAATTTCAATACTATCTTAAGGAGAATAGGATTCTCTCACAGTGGACCCCTCCGGCCACACCACAACTCAATGGTGTAGCGGAGCGTCATAATCGAACCTTGATGGACATGGTAGGATCTATGTGGATTCACTGAATTTCTTACCTCGTTTTGGGGCTATTGCGCTCGAAACAATGTTATTGTTATTGAACAATATCTACACCAAGGCAGTGGATAAAACTCCATATGAGATATATATGGGTAAGCCACCCAGTTATCCTACTTGAGGATTTGGGGATGTCCTGCTTATGTGAAGCAGACAGTGGGAGATAAGCTAGATAATAGATCCATATTATGCTACTTCATTGGGTATCCAAAGAATTCTATTGGATACTACTTCTATTATTCTAGTGAAACAAAATGGTTTGTTTCTAGAAATTCCACCTTTCTAGAGAAGGAAATTCTACTAGATAAAAAGGCAAGATAGTAGAACTCGAGCAAATTCGAGAACCAACAGAAGTACTAAGTGAATCTCCCTCACCTCAAGAACCAATACCTGATATGGACAAATCTAGGAGATCTGAAAGGGTTCATAGGGCTCCTTTTAGATATTGTTTCCTCCTTAAAGAGGATCAAAGCAATCCAAATATTGGATGCGATCCTAGAACCTTAAAAGAAGCAATTTTCAATGCTGATTCTAATTGTGGATTGAAGCAATGTGATCTGAGATAGACTCGATGCATTCGAACCAAGTTTGGAGTGAATCCTCCTGAAGGAATATTTCCTATTGGGTGCAAATGGATATACAAAAGGAAACTTGGGCCTGATGGTAAGGTACTTACCTACAAGGCTCGACTGGTTGCAAAAGGTTACACTCAAAGGCAAGTTGTTGACTATGATAAAACCTTTTCACCCGTCAAAATGTTTAAGTCAATTAGGATCCTACTAGCCATAGCTGCATGGTACGAATATGAGATATGTCAAATGGATGTGAAAACTGCGTTTATTAATAGAAACATTAAGGAAGAAATTTATATGACGCAACTTGAGGGTTTCACTTCCGTTGGAAGTGAGAATAAAGTATGCAAACTTCAGAGATTGATCGATGGTCTCAAGCAAGCATCGAGAAGTAGGAACATGAGGTTTGATGAAAAAAATTAAAGAATTTGGTTTCATCAAAAATCCCGAGGAGCCATGTGTGTATAATAAGGTATTTAAGAATTCTGTGATATTCATTGTACTTTAGGTTGATGACATTCTACTCATAGGGAATGATGTAATAATGCTGCAATCAACTAAAGTATGATTGTCTGGTAGATTCTCGATGAAGGACATGGGTGAAGCATCCTATATTCTTGGAATACATATCTATATGGATAGATCGAAAAGGATGATCGGACTCACCCAAGAAACCTACATCGATACCATACTTAAGAGTTTCTCTGTGGAAGAGTTCAACGGAGGACATTCCAAGTGGTTATCATTCGATAACTACCCTCGTGCGGACTTTCCAAGTGGTTATCATTTGTCGAGTGTATTAAGTTCGAGGTCTTGGTTGTACATATTAGTCCTTACTACTCGAAACGTCATTGAGACTCTACATTATACATGCCTCATTTTGACCCGTTTACCGACTCCGTTGGGTTCATCAGGTGGTGGGATTGGGTAAGGTCCCAATGCATGTAGGAGTCGATACTTCGTTGTCAAGGATTCACCGCTCTCCCTTGTTCATGGATATCCTATGTTAATGGGGGAGATAATAGTGTGATAAATCTCTGACCAGATTACTAGATGTGCAATTGATAAATGGGTTTATCTAGTAGCACATGCGATTTATCTATTTGATCTCCAAGATATATGCATGGATATCGAATCTTTAGCGAGTCTCGATTTACCGATGGTCGTCGATTCGGTCGGGTTATTTGAGATGAAAGGACCGTGCTGTATACTAACCATGATAAACTGGTTCTTGCAGGCACTATCAGTGATACCTAGGAGATCATGGGGCGACGTCGCTAGACGTTTTACCATGTTCCGATGGGTAAGTCCTAAAATATGTTTTCGGAGTCACAAGGAGTTGTGAGCCCATGCTGTATCCCTGAACCATTGAGGGTCACACAAGTACTGGTTTCCAAAATCTCATAGAGATATGGAACTCAAAATGTTGAGTATAGTAGGAGGAAGGTTGGGAGTATGACTTCCAAAATTAGCTAAGGGAGTAGGACTTTCATATTTAGCTAATGGGAATAAACCTGCCATAAATAGATATACTGGTCCGAAAATGATTTTGCATCATAATGATCAGTTTCGTAAAATGATCACATCGGTGATATCTGATCATCGATCGGGATTAATGAGGAAGTCGAAACAAATGTTCCCTGCTTGGCTTGAACCGAATGTTCCTAGTTTGACTTGAACCGAATGTTCACAGTTTGAGTTGAATCGAATGTTCACTGTTTAGTTTAACTGAATGTTCTCTATTTTGTTCAACTCAAACTCTATCCCTCTTCCTATAAATATGTCCACTCTCGGCCTCCACACGCCACCTCCGCCATCGTCGCTAGCCGCCGCGTGCTACTGGACCGCGTTCCTGCCATCTTGGTGAGGAGATTCCATTCAATGACAATTTGATGTGCTTTCTAGTGAAAAGGCAGTTAAGGAAATTTGGAAATCGACCGTGGATCGGATTAGGCAAACAATCGCGGATTCAACCATTGAAGTGCTATTGCTGCATAAAACCAGAATAGTCGGAGCCGGACGCGAAGTCGCCATAGGTAAATATTTCTAAATACCCTATGCATGTTTATCTTTTATTTTATTCACGTATGAGCGTTCCATGGCACAAAAATTTTAAAACTTCCGCTGTGCCCCGGGAGCGTGATCCGGGTCCGCCGATTCGACAACACAATACACTTATACAATCTTAAATTTTGAGTTGAGGTGCTGATAGTTTTGAGTGCAAGATTCTGCCAAAGTTGTATCTCAGAGTTCTGCACAAGTGTTGCATAAGGTTTTGTACGAGGTTATGTCCAAAGAACTCCAAGTCTCATCCACATTTTGTTCAAGATTTCAAGTAAATGGATTTTGCTATGTATATTCTTTTGAAAGAAGATATATGATGTTCATACTATGTTCTCTTTTTGAAATTATCATTCTAGAACTTATTTGCGTCTAATCGTGTTATGATCAATGCTACGTTTAAACCACTTTTGTTACTGTTGTCATATGGGTATACAAAATTTTGCACTTTGAATCATATGATATGATTAAGGTTTTGCCCCATTAGGGGAGTAAAAATTAGGGAGTGGTCAATAAACCATACGAACTAAGTGAATATTAATGCTACTGGTACTTTGTTACGTGTTAAACTTGTTGGCGAAGTGGCGGATCCGGATCCCGTTTTCCGGGGGCGCAGCGGAAGTTTAAAAATTGCCCCGAAAAATGTTCAATACATCAAAATACAATCATAAAACCATGCATAGGAGGTTAAATGAAAGTCACCTTGCTGGCGTCTAGGCGCCTGGCTCCAAACCAAATTCACAGGGAATCTGGCTCTTCAAGTGTAGGCGGCGGAAGATCCTCCTTAATCAGGTCCACAACCGGAAGCACGAGTACTTCGCCAGTCTGAAAAATAAGACCTGACGAATTCACCACGGACGTAATCTCCTCGTCACGCTGATCGGAACAATTCCAATCACATGATCACCGGCGGCGGACGGCGGCGGCGCAAGAGGTGGCCGGCGGCCGTGAGGTTTATGGAGAGGAGGGGGCGGCGCAATTGGAGGCTAGGGTTTTGAGTGTGCGTTGTAGTCTACCATATAGCCCTAGCACTCTTTTAATAAATAAGTGATGGGCTTGAACCGGCCCAATGGACTTGGGTCAGGCCCAGGTCCATATGAACATTCGGTTCATTCCCATCACCGTGGCTTCATCATAACTCCGATCGATGATCTGATCGGACCGGCCTACACGGTTTCCAAAACTTAGTATTATGATGTGAAAACAATTTTTCAGACCAACTAGTCCAAAATTACAGTTTAGCCCGCCAACTTTTGGAAATTTCAATTTGACCCCTGTTGACTTTTAGGAAGTCGCACTCCCTAAAATCCTCCTACTATGCTTAACACATTGAGCTCAGTTTCCGTGCGGGAATCGTGAATCCAATACTTGTGTGACCCTCAATGGTTCAGGGATACAGCTAGCCGTGGGCCCACAACCATTGTGGCTCCGAAATCGCAATTTCGGACTTGCCCAACGGATCATGGTAAAGTGCCTA
>KV008390.1:5073-26295 GCA_001598015.1 Dorcoceras hygrometricum
ACAGACGTTGAAGCAGAGATGTTGATCAGTTGAGGCAATCAGCAGTAAACAGAAGAACTATTCAGCAGAAGAGTGATTCAGCAGTAAGATGCTTCAGATGTTGAAGAAATCAGGTGCAAGCGAAGCAGTTTACGAATTATATTATGTAGAATTACTAAAGCTGGATGTCACTGCTGAGCCTAGTTCAAATGTTGAAGACGACAAAAAGCTTGCAAAAGTAAAGGACACAAGGACAACTCCCTGTCAGTACTTTACAGAACATCTTTCAACGGGAAGAACTTGTGTCCAACGGATTGAATTTGAACAGAGGCTTTATATACAAGAAGCGCCATTGAAGAAAGAGGTTGTTATTGCACAGAAAAGATTAAATCAAAAGGAGACAACAATCAAAGGGAAGATGAACCTGAAGTAAAGCTGTCAACCATCATACCTAGAGAAGCTTATTGCAGTTGACAACTGAGCTATAATTAGCTTTTTTAGAAGCAACTTCCCTAGTGTGTGAAAAATATAGAAAGAAAAAGAGAGAGTTCACATTGTAAAAATCTCACACACAGATTCACTCGCACATTTCGTGAGTTGAGCTATTTAGAATAGCGAGTGAATCACAAAAACTATCATTGTAGTCTTTGAACAGAGACGTTAAACATGTTCCTGTTTAGTTAGACACACAGTTGCGGCTGGTGTGCATTTGTTGAGGATAGGGTTTCACCTGGAGCGAGGCACCGTGACTCATCTTCTAGTGGAACCTTCCTGAAGAAGGAAGAAGGGGAGACGTAGGACATTGATGTCCGAACTTCCAGAAACAAATCGCAGTGTATTGTATTCTGTTATTTATTCCGTGTATGCATTTTATATTAGCACGCACGCATCAAATCACACACACTTGCACAGTCGAACAGATTTCTGTTTACAGAAATCTGTTTGCATCGAGTTTTAAAATTAGGATTCATTTCTGGTGTTTTTCGCATGTTTTTATTACATACCAGATCTGTCTCCGGTGCTCTGTTTAATGTTCAAGAACCGTGAGCTATTGTAGCTCCTTTAAAGCAGCGCAAAATTTTTATTTATCAGTAGCAGCGCTTGCTTGCTTTAATTTCCTATTTTCGGTCCTAACACCGGGCCTGACTCGGGCAGCCCGATGGGTTTTTGGATCGATAATTGCTATCAGCCTTTTTTGGTTGGAGCGAAATTATCAAAGTTTTGGCCTAAATTGTTTTAAGACCAAAATTATTTGATTCAATTAAAATAACAAAATATGATTTTTTTTGGATAAAAGCAAACTTGATTTGTTTTTTTTATTTATGTCAATTAATACATATTTTGTTGGATAAAAGCAAATTTGATTTGTTTATTTCATTTATGTTAATTAATTGTATTAATTGAATAAATATTATTGTTTGTAATGATCGAGAGACATGCCCAATGTGTTAAGTGTATGCTAGGTTTTACAATACTTGGTTGTAATATTGTTGGTATCATTTTAAAGTGGCATGGTTTATGGCCCGTTCCCACCCCTTTAATGTATCCCTATTTGTCATGGATATTTAAATGTAAATATTAGACTTAGTGGGAGATAAGTTTGAAGATGGTGGAGATGATGATCAAAGATATTGAAGATCGAAGACATGTAAAAATGGAAGCTTATGTAATAGGATTGCATTTGCGTATTGCATATCACCTTGGATTGGACCTAGATCAGTGCTTGGCAGCCATGGATCGCATAACTCTCGGTTATCGATCATCCCTGTTATATATGTGATATATATCTGTTGAATCCGCGAATTTTAAATTTGTTTTAAAATTAATGAGACCAAATTTCAAAATTGAAATCCCTCATTTTAAATTTGATTTAAAATTTATATCAAGATTAAAGTTTAATGATTAAATTGAAGGAACTTATTTTATTGATAATTATTAGGTCGTGTGACAAAACGTAATCTATGAGAGTCCTTCATAGACCGGCTTAAAAAAAGCTTGTACCGGCTGGGCTCACTGAGGGATGTTGCTTTGTCTTAGGAAGTTGGGTTTTAAGTGGGCCTTAGCCCCTCCAATAACCTGGAAGCACTCTTAGAGAATGTTAGTCCATGACTTCTAAATTGATCATAATACTAAAGTTTATTCGATAAGATCATAAAGCGAAGGGAATTTAAATATTATTTAAAATTTCCTACCTTCCATCAACAATGTGTGTACGTCGATGCTACCCGGATACATAGCCCGGCTCATATTATTGGGGGGGTTCTGTGTGCCGGAAAGCTGCATGTCACTTGCTGTGAGTTGGATGGAACTCCAATGACGTTGGATCATATTATTGGGGATGTTATGGTGACGGACTATTACAACTCGACATTGATGGGTCGTCTTGACACGTGATAATAATCGACATCATATTATTGCCCCTTACGTGAGATAAATACATGGAGGTTAAACCTGTTGAAATTGAGATATACCTTTTGAGGAACATGGTTGGATGATATTATTCGAGATCGTGATTTCTTGATTGGACTCTGTGTACCCACTAAGGAAACTAGCTTTCCAGATTTGATTAGAGGGTGGTGAAATTATTAAAATAGCGGGAGGGTAATTCATAAAACTAAATGACCTTAATGTCTTAGTAAATTATTATGAATAGTTCAGTATATTTACCATGACTATGCATAACCTCATGATTGTTATGGCCTCGGAGAAGCTAGTATGTGCACTAAATGAATCTCCTCCGAAAAGAAGCACCTGCTGACTTCAGCCCTGAGGAGCTGAAGAAGCTTGAGATATGGTGGGACCATGATTTCAATGCGAATTGCTATATGTTGGCATCTGTGTCCAACGAACTGCAAAGGAGGTTTGAGGAAGCTGTGGATGCTGCTGACATTCACCAGCACGTCAAAGAACTATTTTGGAAGAACCTACGAGCTAAGAGGTACACTACTACCAAGGAGCTCATGATGAGCCACGTGCAAGATAGGACATCGGTCCACGATCATGTGGTACACATGATTGGGATCATTGAGAAGTGGGTGAGCCTCGATCTCGAACTTCCACATGAGCTGTCTGTGGATTACTTCTCTCTCTTCCTCCTGTGTTCAATAGTTTTGTGGTTAACTTCAACATGATCAAACTGGAGGCCAGTCTTGAAGAATTGGTCAACATATTGATCGTGTGATGGAACCATCAAAAGGACAAACATGTTCTCCCGATGGGCTCATCTTCCTCTGTGAAGAAGGGGCCCATAGGCAAAGGAAAGAAGTGTTCTTTCCAGCCAAAGCGGGCGCTGCCAGCACAATCCAAAGGTGAGGTCTTCCCAAGACGGACAAGTCTGTGGGCGTTTGTCACCACTTCCACAAGCTGGGTACTGTTAAAAGGAAGCACTATAATTAAAACCCCGCACAACTATGGCACACTAGGCTAGGTCATATATCCACAAGAAGGATGAACAAATTAGTGGGAGAGGAGATGTTTGAAGTGTCCGACATCAACTCCCTGCCTACTTGCAAGTCCTGTCTAAAAGGGAAAATGACTAAAACACCTTTTGAGGCAATCCTGAGCGTGCGCATGGATTGTTGGATTTGATCCATATAGATGTGTGCGGCCCACTTAGTATCGATAATAAGTATGAGCACACTTACTTCAATACCTTTACTGATGACTACTCGAGGCATGAGGTATTTATATTTAATGAAATATAAATCTGAATCCTGTGAAAGGTTCAAGGAATTCAAGAATGAAGTAGAAAACCCACTGGGAATAAGTATTAAAGCTCTTCGATCTGATCGAGGTGGAATACTTAAGCACAGAGTTTTTGATTATCTTAAAGAGAACGGAATTCTCTCATAGCTAACACCTCTAGAGACACCACTGCAGAATGGTATATCGGAGCATCATAAGCGAACCCTAATGGTCATGGTCACTCTATGATGAGCTTTACTGAGCTTCCACCCATGTTATGGGGCTATGCACTTGAACAGCGGTATTGTTGTTGAACAATGTCCGCATTAAAGCAGTGGAAAAGACTTCATATGAGATATGGATGAGCAAACCGTCCAGGTACTCGTACTTGAGAATGAGGATGTCCTGCTTACGTGAAGCAGACAGTGGGAGATAATTTCGATAATCGATCCATCTTATGTTACTTTGTGGGATATCCAAATAACTCAATTTGATACTATTTCTATCATTCCAAAGAAACAAAGTTTTTGTTTCCAAAATGTCACCTTCTTGAAGAAAAGGAATTTCTACTGGATAGAAAAGGCAAGATGATAGAACTCAAAGAAATTCGAGATTAATCGAAGCGATTATTGTACCACCCACACCTCAAGAACCAATCATTAAGGTGCACACTCCTACGAGATCCGAAAGGGTCCCTAGTCTCTCCGTCTGGTATGGTTTCCTACCTGAAAATGATGAACGTGATCCTAACGTTGGATGCGATCCAATACTTCAAGGAGACACTTTCTGATGCTGATTCTTGATTATGGATTGAATCCATGAACTCTGAGACAGACTCCATGAGAGAAAACCAAGTTTGGTCCTTAGTAGATCCTCCTGAAGGAATTGTTGATAGGATGCAAATGGATTTACAAAAGGAAACTTTGGTCTGATGGTAAGGTACTGACCTCCAAGGCTCGATTGGTGGGAAAAGGTTATACTCAAAGGCAAGGTGTTGACATTGATGAAACTTTTTCACCAGTCCCTATATTCGAGTCCTTGAGGGTACTGCTAGCCATAGCTACATGGTATGATTATGAGATATGACAAATGGATGTGAAAACTTCGTTCCTTAATCGAAACATTAAGGAAGATGTCTACATGATGCAGCCTGAGATATTCATATTTGTTAGAAGCGGACATAAGGTATGTAAGTGTGACGCCCAAACCCATGGGAACAAACGGAATTGAAGTAAATAAAAATCGAAAGAAATAGAAGGACTAAATTCGAAATAGAGTAAGCTGTATTTACTTACACAAAACAGAAATAAAGCAGATGGCGCCAAAATGAAACAGTAGAAACAGATTTGAAATATAAAGCTTCAGATATCGATTACAAAAATCAGATATTACAACTACTGGAACTCTATATGAATTCTCTATTGTTGTAATGGATCTTAATATAGTTGACAAAAGATCAAAACAACAACAGCTATGACTACGCGGGAACGCTGGCCATTGACAAACACACGCAGCCCCCAAATCTGGTTCAACTTGCGCCACCAGCCTCCCCTGAGCTGCTTCACCTGCACCGGGAAAACTAGTGAGCCTAGGGTCTCAACAAGTAAAACTGAGGATAACAAAGATCACATAAAATGCAGGCATAACTGTATCATAATACGTAAATTAAAGGAAGACATCTGAATCTGGAATCTCGCTACAGATAAGACAGATCGGAACATCAGATCTGAATTGCTTAGTACTGAGTGACATATGGTCTAGAGGCTCTCTGGTGGTCCTTGTGCATGAAGCATGTTATCTGAATCAGTAACTCTGAAGGGATATTACAGTAGTACAATAATATCTTGGTCCCTTCCTGGGTGACTGGGTCCTCCATGCCATAAGTCCTTAAAACTGAAACTTTACTTCCTTTACTTTAAAACTGCTTTTATACTTTACTTTCGATCAAAGATCGATCACTGAAAACTGGTAGATTCACTGCTATGAAACTCATTTTATCTTTAAAAAACATTACTGAGTGCACAGCTGGACTAGGAGCTGATGATAGCAAAGACCAACTCTGAAGAGAAACGACTTGAGAGTGCAAATAGATTTGGGTTGAGGAAAACAGATCTCATGCGCATAGGGACGACTTTGACTATATAACAGATCTCTACTGCTTACGCGTAAGAAACAGACTTGGCTATGAAACACGAAAATATTGCATCAACGCAGACAGTCCCTAAACAAACTAGATTCGCTTATCCAATCGAAACAGAATCTCGATCGAACCAGCATCATCTATCTGTTTAGATTCAATGTCCAGAACTTCCATAGTACATAGGGACGACGAGGAACATTTCTTGGCTTATCTCAACTGGATTTCTGTACAACTCAGTATTTTTGAAAACACCGCTGCTTACTAAAATTTAACTAGTGATTTTCCTCAAACTAAAATATCAAAGTAGTGAATCCATAACTTAAAATAAACTCAAACTGGAACATACAACAGATAAGCATACACAGAAAACAACAAAGTAATATATGTTTTCCAAATGCAGCAAGAATCTGATTTACTTTCTTGAAAGAAGGTCGCAACGAGCAGATAGCCTCGATCGGAAATCTCCTCAAGCACACATCTGAGAGCTTCGTAAATATTTTAGAGAACTAAAAGTTTTCTTGTAATCCAAAATGAATCCAGAATTTCACGTAAACCTTCTTATATGTGGGAACATTATTGGGTAGTAGGTGAAAACATTTGAGTAGGTATGGTTGGCCATGCCAGCTCTTTGTCCACTTTAAAAGATTGGCTAAAAGCTCCCTACTACTATTTTAATTTAAAATCTTACTACATCAATTTAATAAAAACAAATATCCCAACTGAAATCATTTTATTTTTAAAGGAAATTCAGATCTGGACCATTTCAGATTTGTGCTTGGGGCGAAATCCTTCCGGGACCTCCTGGGTCGTTGCTTATAAGCTGGAAAAAGAAAGAAATCAGATTTGAACTGAAATCTGAAAGCTCGAAATATCAAATCAGCCCTTAGAATAGATAGGCTAAACAATTTGTGGTCCGATGGATTTTTGGGGCGCTACAACTCTACCCTACTTATTGAAATTTTGTTCTCGAAATTTACTTGTCAAACAGCTCTAGTAGAGACTACGCATATCCTCTTCTGTCTCCCAAGTTGCTTCCCCTCAGATTGGTTAGACCACTGAACTTTAACCATCAGGATGCTACGATTTCTTAACTTCCTATTCTCTCTAAGAAGAATCCTCTCTGGTCTTTCTTCATAGCTCAGATCTGGGGCAAGTTGAATTGGCTCATAGCTTAAAACGTGCGACGGGTTGGGAATATACTTCCTCAAAACTGATACATTAAAAAGATTATGCACCGAGGACAGATGTGGGGGTAAAGATAGTTTATAAGCCAGCGTTCCTACTTTTTCCAAAATCTTATATGGACCAATGAACCTTGGGATTAGCTTACCCTTCTTCCCAAATCTCATTACACCTTTCATCGGTGATACCTTTAAGAAAACATGATCTCCATATTCGAAGCTCAATTCACGTTGTTTATTATCAGCATAGCTCTTTTGCCTGCTTTGAGCTGTTCTCAATCGGTGTCTTACTTAATATCTTCAGTGGTCTGTTTTACCAGATCTGGTCCCAAACCTGCTCGTTCTCCTACCTCATCCCAATGAATAGGTGTTCTGCATTTTATGCCATAGAGAGCTTCATAAGGGGCCATATGAATTGATGCTTGGAAGCTATTGTTGTACGTGAATTCTACCAAAGGCAGCTTTGAATCCCAACTTTCTGAAAAATCGATGATACAAGCTCTGAGCAGATCTTCCAATATCTGAATCACCCTTTCTGATTGACCATCTGTCTGGGGGTGAAAAACCATGCTAAAGGTTAACTTAGTACCTAAAGCTCTGTGAAGAATCCTCCAGAAAGCTGACGTAAACCTTTTATCTCTATCAGATACGTTCGAAACTGGAATACCATGAAGTCTTACTATTTCTCTTATATACATCTCAGCGTATTTGCTACATCATAAGTTGTCTTGACTGGTAAGAAGTGAGCAGATTTGGTGAGTCGGTCTACTATAACCCAAATTGAATTGTATCCTTGGACAGTTCTGGGTAAAACAACTATAAAATCCATCACAATACTCTCACACTTCCATTCTAGCATTGGCAGGGGTTTTAGCATCCCAGCTGGTCTATGATGCTCAGCTTTTACCAACTGACAAGTTAGGCATTCTGAAACAAATCTAGAAATGTCGCGTTTCATGCCTGGCCACCCTTCCCCTCTCTTCATCTTGCTCAACCCACTTCTTTAGCTGCTCATCTAACAGTTGTCCTTCCCGTATCTGGTCTATCAGATTTGATCGAATGGTGAGATCTGCCAAGATCACTGTACTATCACGGGGCACCAATTATAATCCAAAACTCTCAATCTCCTTAGCTAATGGTCGCTGGACAGTGAGCTGGGCTAATCCTATTGCTTTCCTGCTAAGAGCATCTGCCACAACATTGAATTTTCCTGGGTGGTAGATAATGGTACAATCGTAATATTTGACCAGCTCTAACCACCTTCTCTGTCTCATATTCAATTCTTTCTGGGTGAAGAAGTACTTCAAGCTCTTATGATCTGTAAATATCTCACACTTCTCCCCATACAGATAATGTCTCCAGATCTTAAAGTCAAAAACCACAGCTACTAATTCTAGATCATGCATAGGATAATTTCGCGTGGTTCTTCAGCTTTCTGGAAGAATATGCTACTACTCTATGATCCAGCATCAGTACAGCTCCTAAACCTAGCTTGGAAGCATCCGTGTAGATAACAAAATTCCCTTGCTCAGAAGGCATGGTTAGTACTGGAGCTTCTATCAACGCTTGCTTCAATTTCTCGAAACTCTGCTGGAAACTAGGGGTCCACTCAAACTTAACTTGTTTCCTAGTCAACTAAGACAATGCAACCGCTGTCTTAGAAAATCCTTGAATGAATCGCCTGTAGTATCCAGCAAGTCCCAAAAAGCTCCTTACCTCTGAAATAGATCTGGGCACAGGCCAGTATTGCACAGATTCGACCTTAGCTGGGTCGACTTCTAATCCATCCTTCGAGATGATGTGACCTAGGAATGCAATCTTCTCCAACCAAAACTCACACTTGCTAAACTTAGCAAACAATCTCTTGTCCTTCAAAAATTGTAACACTATTCGAATCTTAACGGCGTGCTCGGAGCTGGTCTTAGAATATACTAAGATATCATCTATGAATATGATTAAAAACTGATCCAAAAATGGCTCGAAACTCTATTCATCAGATCCATGAAAACATATGGAGCGTTACTTAATCCAAAAGGCATCACTAAAAACTCATAATGGCCATATCGCGTCCTTAAAGTTGTCTTATATATATCGGCCTCTTTGATCTTTAGCTGATGATACCCAGATCTTAAATCTATCTTTGAGAACACTGCTGATCCCTTCAACTGGTCAAACAATTCCTCAATCCTAGGCAAGGGGTACTTATTCTTAATGGTAAACTTATTCAACTGGCGATAGTCTATACAAAATCTGAAACTTCCATCCTTATTCTTAACAAACAAAACAGGGGCTCCCCAAGGGATGTACTAGGTTGAATAAATCCCTTATCCAACAGATCCTGAATTTGTTCTTTCAGCTCTTTCATCTCTGTAGGAGCAAGCCTATAGGGTGGTCTAGAAACAGGAGATGCTCCAGGTATTAAATCGATAGCGAACTCTATATCTCTGTCTGGAGGTAATCCACTGATGTCTTCTGGAAACACTTCTGGGAACTCATTCATCACCTCCACATCCTCTAGCTCTGGCTTACTAGAAACATTTAGGGAAGATAAACTTACTAGAAATCCTACCCCACCTTTCCTCAAACAGCATTGGGCCTTCAAAGCTGAAATAACGCGAGGAACTCTACGAAGCTGGTCAGATTTGAAGGAAATCTGAAATCCCATGGACAGATTTACAACCACTGTTATGAGCTTAAAGTCGATGACTACTCCATATTTAGACAACCAGTCTATTCCCAAAAATCAAATCGAATTTGGGCATGGGTAAAGCAATTAAATTGGTGGTAACTACATGTCATTGCAATTCAAGCTCTAAGTCTCGATATATACTATGAGATATCAACTCTTCTCCTGATGGTACAATTACGAAATATCCTATGGACAATATTTATGATTTGTAGGGTAAATTCTTAGAAAAATCTTTCGCCATAAAGGAATGGGTCGCACCCGAATATGCAGGGCAAAAGAAAACATACCAGCAACCAAAATCTTACCCGTAATCATTGTACAATCGGGGTTAGCTTGCTTAGTTGTAATGACGTAAACTCGATTGGGCACTAGTTGTTTCGACTGTGGACAGAACTTGGAGATGTGGCCTTGAGCACCACACTTGTAACATCCACTTTGACATGCTTTACATTGTCCCGGGTGGTTCTTATGACATTTGGGGCAAACAGACTTGTTACTTCCAACTGGTACGGCACTAAGAGGTTGGGCTGGTATAGGTTTCGATTCTTTGGGTCGCGGCTGGTTCATATTCTGCTTCTTAAATGGACTCTGATCTGCCTGTTGAAAGGACTGCCTCCTCTGCTGTCTTTCCTGCTCAACATCTCTCCAGTCCCTCTCAACTCGTAGAGCCTTGTCTACTGCTTTGCTATAAGTTTTGGGTCCTGCTAACCTGACATTCAACTTGAATGTAGGTTTCAATCCTTCCATAAAATGACTCAGCTTCTCCTCGGGGTCCCTTCCAATAAGAGATACAAAATATCAGCCCCTCTCAAACTTCTGGATATACTCCTGCACAGTCATATTCCCTTGCTTCAGGGTCAAGAACTCTCGCTTCAACTCAGACCTCTTGTCTGCTGTGAAGTACTGCTCAAAGAACACTCTTTTAAACTCTTCCCACGAGAGTTGCCAAATCTACCGACATCATTGCTCCCTACCACCAGATCATTGCATCATCTCTTAACATATAGATAGCGTACCTAGGCCTATCCAGATCTGGAATCTGAAGGTACTCAAAAATAACTTCCATAGACTTGATCTAGCTCTCAGAAACAAGCGGATCTGTTGTACCACTGAACTCCTTTGGTTTCTGTTTTTGAAACCTCTCCTGGGAATCATCATGATTGGGCCCCCTGCTGCTGGGAGATTGGCCATTGCCTCTGTCGGATTGCTCTATTAACAACTCTAAGTGTTGGGTAATACTAGCATTACTATCTGGACTAGGTTCTTCTACAAGGCTGCTTCCTCTACTCTTCCTCTTCCTGACATCTTAAGCTATAGCCCGCAATCCACCACAAAAGAACATCAGAACTCGTAAGAGAAAGAACTCTTAACATAACAATAAAAGCCACAGATCAGGAGGTGCAGATGGTGAATTCTTTATTGTTGTAATGGATCTTAATACAGTTGACAAAATATCAAAAAATAACAACAGCTATGACTACGCCGAAACGCTGGCCATTGACAAACACACGCAGCCCCCATATCTGGTTCAACTTGTGCCACACGCCTGCTCCTAAGCTTCCTCATCTGCACCGAGAAAACTGGTGAGCCTAGGGGCTCAACAAGTAAAACTGAGGATAACAAAGATCACATAAAATTCAGGCATAACTATATCATAATACGTAAATTAGAGGAATACATCTGAATATGAAATCTCGCTACTGCTAAGACAGATTGGAACATCAGATCTGAATTTCTTAGTACTGAGTCACTTATGGTCTAGAAAAAAGCTCTCTGGTGGTCCTTGTGCATGAAGCATGTTATCTGAATCAGTAACTCTGAAGGGATATTACAGTAGTACCATAATATCTTGGTCCCTTCCTGGGTGACCGGGTCCTCTATGCCATAAGTCCTTAAAACTAAAACTTTACTTCCTTTACATTAAAATAGCTTTTATACTTTACTTTAGATCAAATATCGATCACTTTAAACCAGTATATTCACTGTTATGAAACTCATTTTATCTTTTAAAAACATTACTGAGTGTACAGCTGGACTAGGAGCTGATGATAGCAAAGACCAGCTCTGAAGAGAAACGACTTGAGAGTGCAAACAGATTTGGGTTGAGGAAAACAGATCTCATGCGCATAGGGACGAATTTGACTATATAACAGATCTCTGGTGTGAAAAAAGATCATAGGCGTAAATAACAGCTTTTTCTAAAGAAAATAGCTTGCGAATAGATGAAACAGATCTGGTTCTATGTAAACAGATTTTGCGTAGAAAACAGATTTGGCTGAGAAAATAGATCTGACTGAGAAACAGTAATATAAGCTTCGGGGCAGGAATTGCAGACTTAGAAGGTCACTCAGCTATTAGAAACCCATCAAACAAATTTGGCTAAGATACTGCTTACGCGTAAGAAACAGACTTGGCTATGAAACACGAAAATATTGCATCAACGCAGACAGTCCCTAAACAAACTAGATTCGCTTATCCAATCGAACAGAATCTCGATCGAACCAGCACCATCTATCTGTTTAGATTCAATGTCCAGAACTTCCATAGTACATAGGGACGACGAGAAACATTTCTTGGCTTATCTCAACTGGATTTCTGTACAACTCAGTATTTTTGAAAACACCGCTGCTTACTAAAAGTTAAGTGGTGAGTTTCCTCAAACTAAAACATCAAAGAAGTGAATCCATAACTTAACATAAACTCGAACTGGAACAATACTGCTTACGCGTAAGAAACAGACTTGGCTATGAAACACGAAAATATTGCATCAACGCAGACAGTCCCTAAACAAACTAGATTCGCTTATCCAATCGAAACAGAATCTCGATCGAATCAGCATCATCTATCTGTTTAGATTCAATGTCCAGAACTTCCATAGTACATAGGGACGACGAGGAACATTTCTTGGCTTATCTCAACTGGATTTCTATACAACTCAGTCTTTTTTAAAACACCGCTGCTTACTAAAATTTAACTAGTGAGTTTCCTCAAACTAAAATATCAAAGAGTGAATCCATAACTTAACATAAACTCGAACTGGAACATACAACAGACAAGCATACATAGAAAACAATGAAGCAATATATGTTTTCCAAATGCAGCAAGAATCAGATTTACTTTCTTGAAAAGAAGGTCGCAACGAGCAGATAGCCTCGGTCAGAAATCTCCTCAAGCACACCTCTGAGAGCTTCTTAAATATTTTAGAGAACTAAAAGTTTTCTTGCAATAAAAAATGAATCCAGATTTTCACGTAAACCTTCTTATATGACCTTCTTATATGTGAGAGCATTTTTGGGTAGTAGGTGAAAACATTTGAGTAGGTATGGTTGGCCATGCCAGCTCTTTGTTCGCTTTAAAAGATTGGCTAAAAGCTCCCTACTACTATTTTAATTTAAAATCTTAATACATCAATTTAATAAAAACAAATCTCCCAACTGAAATTTTTTATTTTAAAGTAAATTCAGATCTGGACCATTTCAGATTTGTGCTTGGGGAGAAATCCTTCCGGAACCTTCTGGGTTGTTGCTTCTAAGCTGGAAAAAGAAAGAAATCAGATTTGAACTAAAATATGAAAGCTCGAAATCTCAAATCAGCCCTTAGAATAGATAGGTTAAACAATTTGTGGTCCTATGGATTTTTGGGGCGCTACAGTAAGCTTCAGAGATCAATTTACGATCTCAATCAGGCATCGAGAAGTTGAAACCTGAGATTTGACGAAACGATTAAGGAATTTGGTTTCGTAAAATGCCCGGAGGAACCGTGCGTGTACAAGAAGTTGATAAAGGACGTTGTGACGTTCCTCGTACTTTACGTTGATGACATTCTACTCATTGAGAATTACGTAGGAATGCTGCAGTGAACAAAAAGTATGGCTCTCTAGAAGTGTGTGAGTAAGGACTTAGGTGAAGCATCCTATATTCTAGGAATTAAGATCTATAGAGATAGATCAAAAGGGATGCTCGGACTCACGAAAGTGACATACATCGACACCTACTTAAGAAGTTCTATTTGGAGGAGTCCAATAGAGGACATCTACCTGTGTGTCATGGTGTTACTCTATCCAAGTCAATGTCTCTGAAGACTGACGAGGAGATAGATAGATGGCACGTGTGCCGTAGCATCGACAATAGGTAGCATAATGTATGGTATGATATATACTAGGCCTGATGTCTCTATGCTCTGAGTGTCACGAGAAGATGTCAACCAACCCCAGTCAAATGCATTGGAAGGCCATGAAGAATATTCTTAAGTACTTAAGAAGGACTAAAAATATATCCATAGTAGGGTGGAGAATTCAAACTGGAAGGCTATACTGACTCTATCTTCCAGAGTGATATGGATGACTTGAAGTCAACCTCTGGATTTATATTCATGCTCAATGGAGGCGCTGTCTCTTGTAAGAGTTCCAAGCAGGACATCATCGCGGATTCAACCACTGAGGCTGAGTACATCGCAGCATCAGATGCTTCTAAGTAGGCTGTTTGGATCAGAAATCACGTCCAAGAGTTGGGCATAATTCCTGAAATAGTTGGTCCAGTCCCGGTGTACTGTGGAAACACGGGTGCCGTTGCATGCAATGGAGCCCAGATCTCATTAGTGATAAAAACATATACTGAGAAAGTTCAACATTATCTGGCAAATTATGGTAAGAGAAGACATCGTTGTTGAACAAGTCGCCTCTGCAGACAACATTGTTGGTCCACTTACGATGACTTTGCCAGGAACATTGTTTGAATAATATCACGAAGCAATGAGACAATGTGTAATGACTAGTTGGCTATAGGGCAAGTGGGATATTTTTAGAGTAGGTATCCAGCTAGCCAACTGTTGGTAGTGGACTTGTTGACTCTACTGTAAAAATGATCTTTATTCATATAATTTACATTTACCTGGAATTTTTTATCTTCATTATTATGATTACAAATTATTGGATAAAGACCTTGAATACACTATAGTGTATTTTAGATATGATAGTAGATTTGATGGCTATCATGAAACACATATAATATTCACTGTGTTTTCTAAACGAGTTCCTAGTCGATTGGGTCGTCCAAAAGATGATAAGGGCCACCCGAGCTTGAGACTAGCATCTGCGAAGCAAAGTACCACGTTTCATTGGCAGGGAACATAGATATGTTCTGAGCATGCAGATGGATAGTGACCTGATGATCTATCGAACTATCCTCATTCGGAATTTCCAAGTGGTTATCATTTGTCGATTGGGTTAAGTTCGAGGTCTTGGTTGTAAATATTAGTCCTTACTACTTGAAATATCATTGAGACACTACATGATAGGTGCCTCACTTTGACCCGTTTTCCGACTCAGTTGGGGTCATCAGGTGGCGGGATTGGGTGAGGTCCCGGTGTATGTAGGAATCAATGCTTCGTTGTCAAGGATTCACCGCTCGTACTTGTGCGTGGATATACTATGCTATCTGAGGATATAATAGTATGACAAATCTCTGGCAAGAGTACTAGATGTTATTTAGGTAAATGAATTTACCTAGTAGCACATGCGATGTCACTATTTGATCTCCAAGATGTGCGCACGGCTATCAAATCTCTAGAGACTCTCGATTTACCAATTATCGTTGATTCGGTCGAGATATTTGAGCTGAAAGTACCATACTGTACACTAACCATGATCGACTGGTTCTTGCAGGCACTATCAGTGATACCTAGGGGATCATGGGGCGATGTTGCTAGATGATTTACCATGGTTCGATGGGTAAGTCCGAAAATATGTTTTCGGAATCACAAAGAGTTGTGAGTCCATGGCTAGCTATATCCCCGAACCATTGAGGGTCACATAAGTACTGTTTTTTTAATTTCCGTATGGAAATGGTACTCAAAGTGTTGAGTATAGTAGGAGGAAGGATGGAAGTATGACTTCCTAAATTGGCTGGGGAAATATGACTTTCCATTTAGCTGATAGGGCCTAACTGCTATTTTTGATTATGTGGTCGGAAAAATTGTTTTCGCATCATAATGTACAGTTTTGGAAACTGTGCAGATCGATCCGATCTGATCATCGATCGAGATTATGATGAAGCCACAATGATGGATTCGAAACCAATGTTCCTTGGGCCTGGGCCGGACCTGGGCCAATAAACCTGGTTTAAGCCCATGAAATATCTATAAGTAGGGGCTTAGGGGGAGTTTTTCATTTGTACCAAGTTGCATTGACAACTCCCACAAAGATCCCCTCCCCTCACTCTCGCCCTCCTCCTCCCGCCGTCGTCGTCACCCGCCGCCGATGGCGGTGGACATCTTGATGGATCTGTGTCAACAGATCCAGATTGAATTTTGAATTACACAAAAATAATTATTGTGTTTCTAACAAATCTACGAAGTGTGCAGATATCAACAGGAAAAAAGTATAATTGCGCAAAGAAGATGAGCAGTAGAAGTCTGTCCAGTCGATGGTAAAAGATAAAGTTCACAGCTAGTTTGATGCATCACTTAGACGGCAGCTGGATTAGCAATGGAGACGTCCAAAGCTGAGTCAATTGTTCGTAATCAGGCGGAGGCCAAATTAGACCAGCAGATGTGATAATTGCTAAGAGAGCGTGAACCAGCTGGAACAGAAACTATGAAGTCTGCTGAAAATATGTTGAAGAAGAAGATGTACAGTAGAAGTCTGGAATCAGTAGCACAAAGAAAGAAGGAATCAGCTTTTGGATTGAAGCGAAGAGAAATCTGGATTCAGCGATGATGAAGTCAGCATGTCTACTGGAAGAAGCTGCGAGCAGCAACGATGACGTCAGCATTGCTGATTGAAAGAAATCAAGAATCAGCAGTTGACAAGAAGCGCAAGATCTGGAATCAGCGATGATGACATCAGCAGTGATGTCATCACAATCAGCAGTTGTGAAGAGAAGCGCAAGAGCTGGATCAGCGATGATGAAGTTAGCAGTGACATCAGCAATCAGTAGAGAGCTTCAGTGCTACCAGCATTTTGTATTTGAAGTTAGCGATAGCAAAACGATGTCGTTTGGATAAATGGATACGACAGCGTTTTGCCTTCGCGCTAAGATTCAGTAGGTGCTCTTTGTGATGGAATTAACCAGAAGGAAGCTACAGTACATCTAGTCGAGAGCTACAGCGTTATATTTAACCAGTCGGGGATGCATACCAAACGATGTCGTTTGAATAAGTCAAAATGACTGCGTTTGATCTAACCAGTCATTGGGTAATTCTGTCGCAAGCATTTCACGACCAACGTCTGGACAACCAGCTGTTGATATGCATCCAATCGCAAGACGATGTACCAGTCGCGAGCTACGGTGGATCCAGTCGCAGGCTACAGAGAGTTGCATCCAGTAGTCAAAGTATCCAGTCGCAGTGATTAAAGAATGAACCAGCAGCGAAGTAGTTGACAAATTACGAAGAGTTACTAAAGTTGGATATCAACTGCTGAGCTCATTTCAAAATGATGAAGACGACAAAAAGGCCTGCAAAAGAAAGGACACAAAGGACAATCCCTGTCGGTACTTTACTGAGCATATTTCAAACGGGAAGAATTTGTGTCCAACGGATTGAATTTGAATAGAGGCTTATATACGAAGGCAACGCCATTGAAGAAGTTAGATTGTTGGTTGGAAATGACTGTGCGATAATACAGTGCACCAACAGAGGGAAGAGAAATAGAAGGACGAAGCAGTCGACCATCATTAGAGAGGAGCTTACATTGAGCGTCGACTGCTGAGTCCTTAATCAGCTTTTGTAGAGCATTTCCCTAGTGTGTGAGATGTATTCATTCGAGATTTGTGCTTACACTGTAAAATCTCACACACAAATTCACTCGCACATTTCGTGAGTTGAGCTATATTGACTAGCGAGTGAATCAAAACCCAAATGCAAATCAGTTCCCGTCCAAGCACGAAGACGTTAAACTCTGTGTATGTAGTCTTTGAACAGAGACGTTAAACAAGTTCTGAGTGAACAGCCGAGGGCTGGTAGAGTCTAGGAGTTCTCGCAGCTGCTGTTTCGGGATTGGGTCTTTACACGTTGTATAGATCAAATCTTCTAGTGGAGCCTTCCGAGATGGAAGAAGGGGAGAAGTAGGACATTGAGGTCCGAACTTCCAGAAACAAATCGATGGAGTATTGTATTCTTTAAGCTTTCAGCACTTGCATTTAGATTCAGCATTCACGCTTAACGCATACACAGTTAGCACACACACAGTAAGTATCGAACAGATTTATGTTGCACATAAATTTGTTTGTGACATTTTAAAATATTAGGATTCAGTTCTGGTGTTTTCCGCATGATTTTAATTCATACCAGATCTGTCTCCGGTGCTCTGTTTTTAGTGTTCAAGAACCTGAGGTATTGCACCTCATCCTTATGATAAGCAGAGCGCAAAATTTTAATTCTTGACAACAGCGCCTGCTATCTCTTTAAACCGGTCCTAACACAATGCATCTGTCCGGGGTTGGCTTGGCAACGGCTCGTGACACTCAGAGCATATGCGACATCTGGTCTAGTTGAGATCATGCCATACATAATACTACCTATTGCCGAGGCATATGGCACACGTGTCATACTCTCTATCTCCTCATCAGTCTTCGGACACATAGACTTAGATAGAGTGACCCCGTGGCACATAGGTAGGTGTCCTCTCTTGGACTCTTCCATAGAGAACCTCTTAAGTATGGTATCGATGTAGGTAGCTTGGGTGAGTCCGAGCATCCGTTTCGATCTATCCCGATAGATCTGTATTCCAAGAATATAGGATGCTTCACCCATGTCCTTCATCGAAAATCTACTAGACAACCAGACTTTAGTTGACTGCAGCATTCCTACATCATTCCCAATGAGTAGAATGTCATCAACTTAAAGTACAAGGAATGTCACAGCGCTTTTAACTATCTTCTTATATACACATGGCTCCTCGGGATTCTTGATGAAACCAAATTCCTTAATTGTTTCATCGAATCTTAGGTTCCAAATTCTCGATTCTTGTTTGAGACCGTAGATCGATCTCTGAAGTTTGCATACTTTATGCTCACTTCCTACAGATGTGAAACCCTCAGGCTGCGTCATATAGATCTCTTCCTTAATGTTTCAATTAAGGAAGTTTTCACATCCATTTGCCATATCTCATAGTCATACCATGCGGCTATGGCTAGTATGATTCTAATTGACTTGAACATTGCGAATGGTGAGTAGGTTTTGTCATAGTCAACACCTTGTCTTTGAGTGTAACCTTTCGCGACCAGTCGTGCCTTGTAGGTCAGTACCTTACCATCAGGCCCAAGCTTTCTCTTGTATATCCATTTACACCCAATAGGAACTATTCCTTCGGGAGGATTAACAAGAGTCCAAACTTGGGTTGAATGCATTGAGTCAATCTCAGATTGCATCGCTTCAAGCCATAAATTAGAATCAGCATCGGAAATTGCCTCCTTGAAGGTTCTTGGATCACATCCAACAGTTTGATCACTTTGATCATCTTGAAGGAGGAAACCATATCTAACAGGAGCCCTAGGAACCCTTTCAGATCTCTTAGATGTGTCCATATCAAGTATTGGCTCTTGAGGTGCGGGAGACTCACTTGGTACATCAGTTGGTTCTCGAACTTCTTCGAGTTTTACTATCTTGCCTTTTCTATCAATACAAATTCCCTTTCCAGAAAGGTGGTATTTCTAGAAACAAACACTTTTTTTTCATTGGGATAGTAGAAGTAGTATCCAATATAATTATTAGGATACCCAACAAAGTAACATAAGATGGATCTATTATCCAGCTTATCTCCTACTGTCTGCTTCATGTAAGCTAGGACTCCCAAAATCCTCAAGTACGCCTACTTAGGAGGTTTGCACATCCATATCTCATATGGAGTTTTATCCACTGCCTTGGTGTGGACATTATTCAACAACATAACCGCCGTTTCGAGCGCATAGCCCCAAAACGAGGCAGGAAGTTTAGTGAAACTCATCATAGATCGAACCATGTCCATCAAGGTTCGATTACGACGCTCCGCTACACCATTGAGCTGTGGTGTGGTCGGAGGGGTCCACTATGAGAGAATCTCATTCTCTGTAAGATAGTCTTGAAACTCGGTACTCAAGTATTCTCCATCTCGATCGGATCAAAGTGTTTTAATACTTTTTCCCAATTGATTTTCCACTTCAGCCTTGAATTCTTTGAACCTTTCAAAGGATTCAGACTTGTGCTTCATTAAGTACAAGTACCCATACCTAGAGTGATCATCGGTAAAGGTGATGAAGCAGGTGTGACCGGACTTAGTACCAATGCTAAGTGGGCCACACATATCAGTGTGGATCAAATCCAGTAGGCCTTCAGCACGTTCAGCTTTGCCCGTGAAGGGAAAGTTAGTCATTTTTTTTCTTGAGACAAGACTCACAAGTTGGTTGGGAGTTAATGTCAGACATATCAAACATGTCACTCCTAATCAACTTGTTCATCCTACTTAAGGAAACATGACCTAGCCTAGCGTGCCAAAGTTGTTCCGGGTTCAAACTATCGTTCTTCCTTTTTATTGTTGTTGCATGTGATTCCACATCGCGAGTTGGAAATTCTTTCAATTTTAAGGTGTACTGATCGTTTTCGCGTTCCCCAATCCCAATAAACATTCATTCTTGTATATATTGCAAATCGGATTGGCAAAATGACAAGAATATCCATCACTATCAAGCATAGAAACAGAAATGATGTTCTTTATTAATTCAGGAACAAATAAAACGTTTCTCAACAACAACTTAAAATTTTAAGACAGAAATAAATAAACATCTCCTATAGCTACAGCAGCAACCCTTTCTCCATTGCCAAGCCTCAAGTGGGTCTCACCCTCTCTAAGACGTCGGCTTCTTGTCATTACCTGCAAATCATTGCAGATATGAGATCCACATCCGGTATCAAGTACCCAAGAAGTAGAATTAAGAGACATATTTATTTTGATGTAGAACATACCTTTTGCAGTTCGCAACTGCTCGAGGTAATCCTTACAGTTCCTCCTCCAATGTCCAGGCTTGTGACAGTTGTGGCAAACATCTTCAGATTTTTTCGGCTTTGAAGTCCCTGCCTTGGGCTTCTTGGTGGGCTTTCCCTCATTTGTAGTGGCAGAACGCTTCTTACCCTTGCGTTTGGGCCCCTTCTTCGCAGAGGAAGAAGAGTCCATAAGGAGGACGGGCTTGTTCTTCTTTATGATCCCTTCGAACACGACAAGCATGTTCACCACCTCTTCAAGGGTGGCTTCCAGCTTGTTCATGTTAAAGTTGACCACAAAGGGTCGAATGCAGCAGGGAGGGAGAGGAGAAGCAGATCCACAGACAGCTCATGTAGAAGTGTGATATCAAGGCCCACTAGCTTCTCAATGAGCCCAATCACACGAACCCCATGCTCGCGGACCGAAGTTCCATCGCGCATGCGGCTCGTCATGAGCTCCTTGACAGTAGTGAACCTCTCAGTCCGAGAGTTCTCCCCAGACAGCTCCTTGAGATGAAGGTGTATGTCAGCAGCGTACACCGTCTTCTCAAAACGCCGCTGCATTTCGTTTGACATCGATGCCATCATATAGCATC